>JANHFL010009002.1:500768-511995 GCA_032468155.1 Oxyrhabdium leporinum | reverse complement strand
TCCATTTTGCTCTTTGAATTCATGGAGAAATAACCCTAACCCTAGGTGCATTTTACCACCAGTGGCAAGTTCCCAATGGCCTTATTAATGTTTCCTGGTGAAATACATGGGAAAATCCCATTGGTGGGAATATACACTTAGGCTTAACACTCGAAAAGTCGGTGACCTCTACATATCGTGGTAAAATACATGGAAAAATCCCATTGGGGGCAAATACATCTGGGGTTAGGGTTATGTCTCCATGAATTTATTGAGCGAAATGGACATCACTAACAGATGTGGAGCTTTTAATGATACTTAGGAGGGTCCTGACTTTTCAAGTCAGCCTTATCTAAATATTGTGGTAAAATACATGGGAAAATCCAATTGGTGGTAAAATACACCTAGGGTAGGGTTAGGTCACCAGGAATTTATTGAGCAAAATGGACATCGCCAGCAGATTCGGAGCGCATGATTTTGCTTAGGAGGGCACTGACTTTTTGAGTCGGTCTTATCTACATTTTCTGGTAAAATAGATGAGAAAATCCCATTGGAAGGAATATACACATAGGGTTAGGGTTAGTTCTCCATGAATTTGAACACCAAAATGGACATCGCCAATAGATTCTGGGTCCTTGATTATGTTTAGGAGGGTGCCGATTTTTCAAGTCAGCCTTATCTACATTTCCTGGGAAAATACATGGGAAAATCCCATTCTTGGGAAAATACACCTAGGTTAGTTTTCCATGAATATGGAGAGCAAAATGGACATCGCCAACAGATTTAGAGTGCTTGATTATGCTTAGGGGGGTGCCGACTTTTCGACTCAGCCTTATCCACGTATCCTGGTAAAATGCATGGGAAAATTCCATTGGTGGTAGAATACACCTAGGGTTAGGGCTAGTTCTCCATGAATTCGGAGAGCAAAATGGACATTGCAAATGGATTCCAAGTGCTTGATTATGCGAAAGAGGGCACCGACTTTTTGAGTCAGACTTATCTACGTTTCCTTGTAAAATAAATGGGAAAATCCCCTTGGGGTGCAAATAGACCTAGGGTTAGGGTCAAGTCTTTGGATTTGGAGAGTAAAATGGAGATCACCAGTGGATTCGGAGCACATGAATATGCTTAGGTGGGTGCTAACTTTTAGAGCCTCCCTTATCTACATTTCCTGGTAAAATATATGGGAAAATCTCATTGGGGGATCAATCCACCTAGGGTTAGGTTTAAGTCACTATGAATTCAGAGAGTAAAATGGATATCACCAATGGATTTGGAGCGCATGACTATGCTTAGTAGGTGCTGACTTTTAGAGCCTGCCTTATCTATATTTCCTGGTAAAATACTTGGGAAAATCCTATTGGTATGCAAATACACGTAGAGTTATGTTTGGGTCGCCAGGATTTTCTAGAGCAAAATGGACATTGCCAACAGATTTGGAGTACATGATTATGCTTAGGAGGGCGCTGATGTTTCGAGTTTGGGTGATAAATCCACCTTGGGTTAGGGTTAGGTCTCCATGAATTCCCAGAGCAGAATGGAGATCGCCAATGGATTCGGAGCAGATGATTATGCTTAGGCAGACGCTGACTTTTCGAACATGGCTTATCTACATTTCCTAGTATAATATATGGGAAAGTTATCTTGGGGTTGAAATCCCCCTAGGGTTTGGGTTAGGTCGCCATGAATTTAGAGAGCAAAATGGGCATCACTGACGGATTTGGAGTGCATGATTATGCTTAGGAGGGCACTGACTTTTTGAGCCTGCCTTATCTACATTTCCTGGTATGATATATGGGAAAATCCCTTTGGACTTCAAATCCACCGAGGGCCAGTGTTAGGTCACCATAAATTTGGGGAGCAAAATGGACATCCCCAATGGATTCGGAGCGCATGATTATGCTTAGGAGGGCATTGACTTTCAAGCCTGCCTTATCTACATTTCCTGATAAAATACATGGGAATGTCCCCTTGTGGGGAAATCCACCTAGGGTTAAAGTTAGGTCTCCATGAATTTGTAGAGCAAAATGGACATCACCAAAGGATTTGGAATGTTTGGTTATGCTTAGGATTGTAGTGACTTTTGTAGCTTGGCTTATCTTCGTTTCCTGGTAAAATATATGGGAAAATTATTATTGTTTTTGCCAATTTTGTGTTTCTATCACTGCAACTTCTTTCTGCTTTCTGCAGGATGCTGGTGATGGAATACCTATGTTTCTGTTGGTAAAGACTAAATCAAAATAAGAGGTGAATAGCTCAATATTTTTCTTCATCTAGAACAGAAACCTTGCATTCAAATAATTTCCTTCCTTTGATCAGCATTGTCTGACAAATTGTTCCATACTATTTCAACAAGAGTCTGCTAGGTCTTGTGCCAGCCTGGCTCAATGCAGATATATGCCACCAGGAGGAGCTGCCACGTTAGATGTGTATGAAAGGCAAATATTTCACTGCCAACTCATCCTCTGCCTAAGCTGTAGGAGTGAACTGGGTTTTCTATCTGATATGCTGCAAAATGAGGAGTATTTTAAAACTGTAACCTATGTGTCAGCACATAAAAATATTTATTTTATTACACTACACTGTATTGCATTGAATTTATGTCATATAACTGTAGATTGCTTTGTTTTTCTAAGCGGTCTGTTTCTTGGATTAATGCAACGCCTCCAGACCAAACTAAATTGAAATTAATGGGAATTTAGTTATGGGGGCTGATTGCCCCAATTATTCCAGTGATACTTTGTATGAATTACTTAGTTGACAAGCCAAAATAATGGCACTGAAATGGCATTTTTAAAAGAACAGCAGAAGTGGATAAGATCTCAAACCATACTAGTTAAAGTTGCTTAAATTAATTCAGTAGTGCATTTGCAATAAGGAAGTTGGAGGAGAAGAATACAAATTATATTACAGTATTGTAAAAAAAAGGTAAAATTTTTAATCTGAAAGATGGAACAGTTCCTTGAAATGCAAGACTAGTGGTAAGCCAAGCATCAACCTTAAAAAGGTAATGCTTCCATCTAGTCAGTTTCAGTTCCTAAATGTCTACGTTGACATGTCAGTGTAGTTTTTTGGCAACAGAACATAATTAATTTCTTGTTGTCTTCTCCTGAGATGAATTTTTGACTTCCCAGTTTCTATGATAGCTCTAGGAGAGGAGTGTGCAACTTTGGCAACTTTAAGATCTGTGGACTTCAACTTCCAGAATTCCTCCGCCGGCCCTGCCAAGGTTGCCATGCTAGGACACCCCTGCTTTAGGATCTTAGCCAAGCACTAAGATCTGACCCTGCTTAGCCCTTTTAAAGAGCAGTCAGGTTTGGCCATGGGCTGCCACTTTAGCCCTTACCTAACCTGAGGAGCCACCCATTTTTAAAAGAGGTTAACAGTGGTATTTCATGCAAACAGCCAGCAAATATTATGTTTTCCACCATGGAAAAACACTGCAGCGGTGGTGATGGCCGTTTTTATCACAGTACTGATAAAGGCAAAGGATCTGTTTGCCTACAGGTGGCAATTCTACTCCTCTTAAAGTATTTGAATTATCCACAGAATGGCAATAGAGCAGCAGCTATCCCAATGTTGCTCTTCAGGTTCCAAAACTTCCTAGAAATGTTTCCATGACAGCCTCTCTAAGACATAGGGTTTGGAACACAATGTTTACATGAAAGCTGATGAACCATATTTTAGTCTCGTGTTTCTCAACCTCACAGACTTTAAAGACATGTGGACTCCAACTTCCAGAATTCCCCAGCCAGCTGGGTGATTTTTGGCCAGTCACCCTCCCTCAGCCCAACCTGCCTCACAGGATTGTTGTTGTGGAGAAAATAGGAGGAGGAAGGAGTATTGGGTGAATTAGACACCTTGAGTTATTTATAAAAAAAAATAACAGGTGGAGTAAAAAATAAAATTTTTAAAAATGTTCTGGGAATTGGAGTTGACATGTCTTAAAGTTGTTGTGATTGAAAAACATTGTTTTAGCCTGACAAGACCAGCCTGTGTGATGAGTTTCATGGTTTAGCATATTCTGGGAATCCAGAAAATTGGGTTAAATTCAATTAATCATGGATTTGTTGCCCTCACCTTTTGGCAGAGCAGTCCCTAACAGGAAGGAAAGTATTCTGCTGCTGTGATTTTGAAATTGCGGTTTTATGCAGGTACAAGATGGGGGAAAATGTGTGGCAGGGTTTATAGACATGTTAAATCACTGTTTGTATGTGTATTATTTAATTAATGACAATCAATAGGCTTTGTGAACTTAGCCAAAATAGTGGTATACAAGCAGTTTAAGCACAAAGTATGTTATGGGTAAAGATGCTGGTGAAATAGTTAAATAAAAGCAGCAAACACCCCCCCCCCACTTGTTAATAATTGTTAAAGCCACACGATCACAAGGGGCATTTCTGAACAAGTCATCATCCTTCTTGCCACAAGATTACAGGGGAGAAAATGGCTGCTGTGAACAGAAGAATAGCCAGCATCATTTTACAAGGAAGGCCTCTAAAGGGTTGCTTTTAAGCTCCTGGCTTCTGAGACTTTCTTCGCTGGCACAAAGGCGTGTCCTTGAGCCACCAGTTGTGCAACCTGTAACCTTATCTGCCATGTGATGACTTCATGGAATTAACAACCATCAGAAGAAAGGAAAGAAGCCAGCAACAACAGTAGACACTGGAGCACCGAGGAGGTGTTTATTTACTAATGTTTTGAATTAGGCTATATGATCACCTAATCATGCTGGAGTTGCAACCTAGCATATCTGGTAAACATTAGATGGGAAAACTGCCATGGACATTAACAATGCAGCGTTGGCCAATATCTAAATTTTATAGGCAAAAAAGGGGGTTTTCTAAACTTTGAATCTCCAGATTTTGGAGGTTTACAAAGCATATAGCCCTAGGCTATGGTCCACGGAGGCTGAGGTTGGTAACTACTAGAAACTTAACAGCTTTGCTGGGTCAACCAAAATAATGAAATGTCATTGTATAACACCCCCTCCCTCTTTTTTTTGAAAAGGGTAGGATTTGCATCATAACACCCTGTTCATCATCTTGCTGATTTTGACCAGGGCCAAGGGCTCTGCAAAAGTATTTTCTTTTAGACAGTGGGCAAGTGCATTTAGGAAACTAACAAATATGGACAAGTAAGTAATTCCCCTCTTCCCGTCCTGCATTACTATGGTGAAACAAAACAAACCCAACAACCACTTTGCAACAAAGACACAACATAGGAAATCAAACCCATCAGGACAAGATTCAGCAGTCCATCTGCATTTGAAATTCGAAAGGTCACTATTTTGAAGACAGCAAAGTCCACATGTTGGTTAGAGAGGATCATTGGTTTGAAGACAGGTAAGAGAGGCCATTTATGTTAACACTGAGCAACCCCCTCTCAATAGAGCAGGAGGAATAAGACACCGCCTATTTCCAATCTACAATGCAGCTCTTGCAGCAGTTCCAAGAAGTTTCCACACCCAATTGCACCCTGATTCAGATGACCCTGAAATGAAAGATAAACCCTCAAGTGGCCTTTCCGCAAGAGCTCTCGGGGAGAATGCTAACAACCAGATGACTGCAAAGAAATACAATCCTTCCATTCCGCCCCACTATCTCCATCCGATCAAAACCTATCCTTACATCCAGTCTCAACTGTCAGTTCCTATCTTTACACACACACACACACACACACACACCCCTGATGAAGCTTCTTGGATGAGAAGTGAAACATTTTCTTCTTCCTCAAGCGAAAAACAGTCCAGTTGCTGTTTGAAAAAGGAAAAAAAAAAGCACTTTTGAGACAAAGATGACACAGAATCTCCACAGACACTATGGACATACTAGCCCTAAATAATAGTGGATGATGAGACCATAATAATTTACTGTAGGACAGCGTTTAAGGCACTGGCCTGGGACTAGAGAGATCCAAATTTGTCTCAATCATGGAGTTAGTTGGTTATTCTCTATCAGTTCCAACCTATCTCACAAACTTCCTATCTTGGAAACTATCCTGAGATCTCCCTACATGCCAGCTTGAATTCTCAGAGGAAACATGGGATATTAGTAAGATGATATCCTCAGACCGCCACAAGAATTGCGAGCGACTGGAACCACTGCCAAGCCTCACACGGGTGGAGCTATTCTCAATAACTGGATTCTGCTATTGTAGGAAGTTATAGCAGTTTGTTTGTTTTTGACTCAGTATATTTTGTGAAGCAAATCAAATGGGATGGCACCGGACGTATTTCTACCTTCACAGGGTATTTTTATACCTCCCTGTATTCGTTCACAGTTTCATTTTTAACTATCGGCCTATACATACTGGACTTGCTTGCTTGCCTCACGTACCTGCTTAAGATACTGTCAGGAGGTAGGTGTTCTATCAAGAATAATAGCTGGGTAGCTTGGCAACAGCTCCTCCACAAGCTTCATTCCACAAAAATATCTGCTCATAAGTTTGAACTCATTTCTGCTTCCTGAAATGAAATACTGAAAACAGTATGTGGTTTAACAGTCGCATATGGAAATATGTAGTTTTTCAGTGATCTCTAAAGGTATCACTTCTGGAAGATTAGCAAATGCTTGATAAATATAAAAATGTGACACGGGTACCAATCACTTGATATATTGCAGGGGGCTTTTAAGTAGCACTAGCCATATTTACATTAGTAGCATACCATAGGACTGCCGACTTTTTACATGCACAGAGACCCTCTGTTGTAAACAGCAATAAAAAATGGCAAAGTTTGCATTGTAGAAAGGATCATGCTATCAACTTCTCCCGAGCAATCTGTTTACAATGGGAGGCTAGCTAATACGGTAACCTCTTTTTTTTTCCCCGGGCAGTCAGCAACCATGCTTTCAAGTATGGATGTTAAATCCAGCTTGCCTATGCTGATAATAGAAGGAATTCATTTCTTGGAAACAATGAGATCCATTGCAAACTCCCTAGTTCAGTGTTTCAACTCCCAGAATTCCCCAGTCAGCATGACTGACAGCGGTTCTGTGATCTCCGCCTTCAGAGAAGAGATGGATTGTACGCTTGGACATTTCCTTTCCTTTCCTTTCTTCAAAGAGACTTTTCAGGATCCAGATATCTCATTCCCTGCAGAGGAGACTTTCAAGAAGTTTGATCAGTACCAGAACTGAATTAAAGGAGATGAGCCAAGAGCTAGGGAAACCACACACAACACACAAGTACACACTTGAATCAGGAAGACGGTTGGCCACTTATGTAAACTTTCATGCCAAGTGAAAAACTTATTTTTCTCACTTCCTCACTTTCAGAAAGACTTAGTGGCTGGCCTAACTAAATGTATCAGGTGAGTTGATACTATGATTCTAGGTGGCAACTACACAGGTAGAAACTCTGCAGACACAGGTAGGCGTGCAGATTATTTCAAACCTAAACTGGATGGATTACAGCACAGGTGTCAAACTCGTTGCATCCCATTGCCATCATGTGACATATTGCGATGTTTTTTTTTCGTTCGTAGAGCTGGGGTGGGCGTGGCCTGCGTGTGACGCATCTGGCCCGTGCGCCCCCAGTTTGACACCCCAGGTATAGGGACCCTCTAGGCAATGTTGTATGTTTTGTGGAAATGAGACCATCTTATTGCTCAGGAGACAGAAATGGCAAAAATATAGCAATAAAATTATCCGTAATTAGTACAGAAACTTATCATAATGTGGACCTTCTATACTCCTACTGTGGATATTTTGTATTTCCTTTAATCAACTGCTGAGGCATATTATTGTGGCAACATAGAAATATAATAGACAAATTAATAAAGAAAAGTACATAAATACCCATTCACCTCTTCCCAGACTAAAAAAGTTATTTCCTGTATGATCAGGTTTACATTAACCCCAATCGGTGGCAGCTGAGTTTGGATGACATCAGGAGGCAAACATTTTGAGCCAAGCATAACAAGGAGTGAATTGGCAGGATGGTTCATTAGCCTAATTTCTTTCCTTCTTTTTTCTTTGTTTTCCTTTTCTCTGTTGTGCAAACACTAGTCTTATAATCAGCTAGCTAGCCCTTCAAAACAGCTATATATTTTTTCTCGAACAACCATTTTCCACCATGTGAAGCTGAATTTTTAGAAAACGATTTCTTTTGGGGTCCGTATGAAATTCCCCTTATATTTTGTCTCATCTGCTACAGGTAGTCCTCAACTTACAACAGTTCACTTAGTGATCGTTTGAAGTTACAACGGAACTGAAAAAAAGGACTTATGACCATTTTTCACACTTAGGACCATTGCAGCATTCCCATGGTCACGTGATCAAAATTAAGACACTTGGCAACTGACTCCTATTCATGATGGTTGCAGTGTCCCAGAGTCGTGTGATGATCCCCTTTTGTGACCTTCTGGCAAGCAAAATCCATGGAGAAGCCAGATTCACTTAACAACCATGCAACTAACTTAACAACTGCAGTGATTCACTTAAGAACTCTGGCAAGAAAGGTCGTAAAATGGAGCAAAACTCACTTAACACCTGTCTCGCTTAGCAACAAAAAATTGGGCTCAATTGTGGTGGTAAGTCGAGGACTACCTGTACTTGAATCAGTCGCTACTGTACTGCATGTTGCCCGCTGCTGAAAGTGCAGATTGTCAAGCACTAGAGAGACGTTTAAGCCTGTGGCACATGTTTGTCTCTGGTTGTTGCCCAGCATTTTCTCTGAGCCCGAGTTGATGATTCATCAGCCAATCCAGAGAAATGTTTCAGATCTGACAGCTCTACTGGCTTATAAGAAATATAAGGAACGTATTTCAAATTTAATGTAAACATCTAGTGTAAACATCTAAGTCCTTGACTACTGGTAGCATATAATGGTTATAATGATGCGGAGGTTTCATGTGGTTTCAAGAGTGATGAGGAATGGAGAGCCACTTCAGTCATGTTTACATTTGCCAAAACAAATTTTCAGTTCCAGAGAAAATGTAGAAATCCATAGCTGTTTTGTGGCATCCCGTAATATGATATCTTATTTCGGACAAGTTATGCAAAAATATCGTTCTCGTGAAAAGGCTCTGATGCTGGGAAAGGTGGAAAGAAACAGAAGAATAAGATGGCCAGTAGAAGTGTGGATGAACCACAGGTAGTGCTTGACTTGTGACCACAGTTGAGCCAAAAATTTCTGTTGCTGAGCAAGGCAGTTGTTAAGTGAGTTTTGACTCATTTTACAACCTTTTTTTTGCAACTGTTAAGCGAATCACAGCAGTTGTTAAAGGGAATGATGCGGTCATGAAACGTACCTGGCTTCTCACCATTGACTTGGCTTGTTGGAAGCTAGCTGCGAAGGTCACAAATGGTGAACACATATGACTCTGGGACAGTTGAACTGTCATAAGTACATGCCAGTTGCAAAGTGCCCAAATTTTAATCATGTGACCATGGGGATGCTTCAATGAAAGTGTGAAAACCAGTCGTCAGTCACTTTTTTTCAGAGCCATTGTAACTCCGAACAGTCACTAAGTGAATGACAGTAAATTGAGGACAGAGGTGGTATTCAGCTGGTTTGGACTGGTTCTACCGAACCGGTATCTCCGGTGAGCTGTTGGCCCCATCCACCTGCCCCTGCCCTTTCCTGTCCTATATCAGCTCAGCTGATTCGCGTGGCACAGCAGATTGCTGCGCGTCAGCTGTATTACTCACCAGAAGTAACATAGAAGGTAAGTTTTTAACCTGTTTTTTTAATACGCACGCGTAGCCTCACCGAACCGGTTGTGAAACCAGTTGCAACCCACCACTGGTCGAGGATTAACTGTACAGTGGCAGTATGTGCACCGTTGGGGGACCTTAAAGATCAGGTTAGAGGTAGATCATCCCGGAGAAAATCTATCTATGGAGTTGCTAGGAATAAATAAAGGGCTATGTGGCACATAATCAACCACATGCCCTTTCGGGGATCAAGATTGGTTATGCCTGATTGTTTCCACAGTGCAATGATTCACACCATGGAAAGAATTTCACTTGGCGACAAACAGTGTCATGCAACTAAGCGGGGGGGGGGGGTGTTGTCTCAGGAATGAAGTTACTGTTTCAACACAAGTGAACTGTGAGAAGTTTTCTGGCAACTGGGTGACCAATACACCAGTCAGACCCACTATAAGGAGCCTCCAAATCCACCTCAAACATGTGGAAAGTTGCAAATGAAACATCAGCAAAGACCTACAGTGAGCAACTTCAAAGGCACAACTCAGGTGCCTGCTGGAAAATATCAGAATCCCTACTTGGCAAATAAGAGTGAAAGGGATATCTATTCCACTTTTTCTTTAAAATGCTCAGAGTTGTATTCAGATAGTCCGCGACTTACAACAGTTCATTTATCGACTGTTCAAAGTTACAACATAACTGAAAAAAGTGACTTATGACCAGTGGTGGGATTCAGCCGGTTCTCCCCGGTTCAAGTGAACCAGTAGGAAAGATTCTGGCTGGCCCCGCCCCTGCCCCTTCCAGGAGTTCCCCATGAGCCCCGTTTTGGTTCCCAGGTAAGTGCAGGGAAGCCCGTTAGGCCCGAAACGGGGTGTGGGGTGTGGCATGGCCCCCCTACGCCCCATTTTGGCTCCCAGGGGGCTTTAGGGAGGCTTACTAGGCTGCATGACTGGGAGCCGAGCTGATCAGCTGGGAGGTGGCAATGGACTGCAGCTCGATCAGCTGGGAGATTAGTTCAGTCAGACCTTGGAAGATCTTTTTTCCCCTGAGAAGTTGGGAGGTCTGACTGAAGTTTTTTTAAACTGGTAGTCACATGGTCTTATTTTGTTGCCCTGCACACAGGAGAATGGAGCTGGAAAGCAGGTTAGGTGAGGGAATGGTGATTGCTCTGGAATGGGGTGGAAATGAGGATTTTGCATTATGATTGCTTATAAGTAAGAACGAACCAGTAAAAGAGGAATGGAAAAATCCCTCTCTGTAGATCAACGTTTTTCAGTCTTGGAAAGTTTAAGATGGGCGAACTACATGCTGCCTTGGGAATTCTGGGAATTGCAGTCCATGCACCTTAAAATTTCCAAAGTTGAGAAGCATGGATCTACACTACAGTTTAGGATTTTCCATTCCTGTTTTATTTAGAGTTTGGTGCAATTAAATAAATCAGTTGCGGTTTCCTTAACAAATAGTGATTAAAGCAATATGAACCATTACTGGACTTTTTGTGAGAAACTGAAATTAAAAATTGATCTGGGCTTTGATGATTAGATATGGGATTATGGAAATAATGTAGACAAATGTTAATCTTAGAGTAAGAGTTT
>JANHFL010009002.1:449629-476360 GCA_032468155.1 Oxyrhabdium leporinum | reverse complement strand
CCCGAAAGACACATTCCAAACACCCCTAGCATCTCTAGCAAGGGGCTCCATCCACTCTGAATAACAAAAGATGTATTAATGACCCTCACTTAGGCACAGCTGGTAAATAAAGTAAATGTTGCTGAAGAGGCTAGGTATTTAGGAAGGGTCGACCCGAGATCATCAAAGCATTCCTACATCTTCCAGGGCCTTAAGTATAAGAAAGTATTTACTGAAATATGCTGTGGAATGAAGAAAAAGCCTAACTCTTTCCAAGGCAAACCAACAGGACTGATCCTTTCCCTCTGGGGTTACTGACACCATTAGTCCAGTGTTGCACATTGTTATCTGGTTATATGCAATAAAGTAGTTTGGATAATGATTGTGAGCTAAGTGACAAATGAGTAGGGGTAAAGAACAGAACAGCATGGCATAAATTGGAATAATAACATATATGGAGAGTGTATGGTGGACGGGTGGAGAAGAGAGAAGCTGGCTTGCCTCTTTTCTTCAATTCCCCAGTAGGAATAGGGAAAGCTCAATTTCTCACTCTTTAGAAGTTAGGAACTAAAATATCAAGAGCTCACATCCTGTTTTTTTTTAATCCAGCAGAAATAAACTTGAGAAATATGTTAATTATAACCCAGGGGATCTTGTCTAATGCTTATTAACTGTCCACAGTGCTGTTTCTGGAGATATGTATTAATCATTCAGAGATATGGCTGACTACTGGAGGTCTGAACTGAAGATGGAGGAATGTAGCAGTGTCACAATTATGGCAGTAATGAAGTTATCAGCCTGATGAACATTTGAAATATGGTGTCCTGTCTGCATATAGGGCCTGGTGCTGCACTGCTACCATCTCTGTATTTCTTGTTTCCTTCCAAAGGAAATTTAAGGATGTAGTTAATTATATCAATAGTAATCATTTTTGTTCACAGAATAGTTACTTGTAGCTTGGGTCTTGCACAACACACTTAAAAAGATTACTTAAAAATATAGCAACTGTAGTTGTACAGTTTTTAATCTCAGTTGTGGATTTGAGGCTGGTTGGGGTTTTTTTTGGGTGGGGGGAGGCTTAGCAATTCCATCTTCTGTTGTGTTGCCTGTTTGATTAGTTTATTGTTTAGTGTACTGGTAAACTGGAAACAGGCTTACTTTGGCAGTCCAATTAAGTTTGGATTCCATGCTTCCAGCCACCAGTCTTGAGTTTGCTGCATAAGATACATCCAAACAGAGTTTCTTCTTTGGTGCCTTGAATTATTTCAGGTAGCTCTAGTCTAAAACGGAAACTAAGTATATCCAGATATTCCTGAACCAGAAATCCCAGCAGTTGAATTCTGCATGGCCAGCAATGAGATACTGGTTCGTCAACACCTTCTAAGCCCTGATTGCTTTCCTGTGTTCCAATACTTAATGATAATCTAAGTATCATTTAACAGCCTTGAAATTAGCAGGTTTTGGAATCTAAACTAACATTCAAGATTCAGTTTCCACCTATGAGAAATTCACAATGAAAAGAAGCATTTACCCGCCCTGTTATTTGCAAGAGAGATGTTCATTGTAGCCTCCATTGAGAACTGCAGACAAGATTAGTTTGCCTCAGTAAAACTAGAGGCACTGGAAGATTTAATCTGTATTTTATATCAGGTTTCCCCAAAGTGATCCCCAAACCGTTGTTATTGCAATTATTGTTCATAGTACTATTAATATGGTATTTGTTAAATTATATTCATATAATGTTTTGGGGGGAGAGGGGTTGATGAGCAGTTTGAAACTTCATGAAGGGGTTGATAAGTTGAAGAGTTTATGGATCCCTAGTTTACAGATTTATATTTAGGCTCCATGGTACTAAAAGCAGTTCTGGAAGGTCCTTTCAGTTCCCGGTTCCCTTTAAAGTAATATTGCTGGGGTTGGAGAGCCCATCACCTTCTCTAGATGATGTTAGATTCCAATCCCCACCAGCTAGTGGTGAGCACGAGTATAGGAAAGGATGGATGGCAAGTATAATCCAGCAATACTTAGGGAAACACACATTTCACAACCTTGATTTATGATGTAAAATGTCATCTTTCTCATGGGTGCCCAAGTTCTGTAGCAGATACAGTACTATAAATTCTAGTTTTGTGTCAAGGCACCAAGAAGCAGTAGCAAATAATGGCTTTTTCATTGTGTATTTATTTTTTTATGTAGAACCTTTCCTGGTTTGGGAAAGATTACAGGGTTTTTCCCCTGCACTCTGTGAATTAATGTCAGACTCAGAACTTGTCCATGCTGTTGGGTGACATTTCATGAATATTGAGTATCCATCACTCTTACAGGCTATTTCATGGAAGGAGTTGGGAGTAAGCTACATCAGAGGTACAGTATCAAGTAATATGAATCAGTAAATAGTTCCCAGATAAATAAACAGGTCTGTGATGTTTGGTTACCTTAATTGGCTGAAAAATATTTATTCAGCTAGAAATGTAATCCAGCACCAGAGTTTATACACATGGACACACATGCCTATATATCATGCACGTTTGTTGAGAAGCAGCAGATGGCAAGCATTATCTGAAAAGAAAGTGGAAGTTTCAAAGTTCAGTGGTATAGCCATGCATATGTTTCCATGCACGCCATCCAAGGTTCAATCCATGACTTCTCCATTTTGTTTTTTTTTAAAAAGAAGCAAGTAATAGGTGATGAGAAAGTTTCCCAAGAATCCGGGGAACTGCTCACCAGTCTGTAGACAATGGTGAGTTTCATCAGTGGTAGGCAACCTGACTGTTATTTTGGACTACAACTCCCATAATCCTCTTGTCATTGACCATGCTGGTAGTACTGGCTGAACTGAAATTAAGAATATCTGAAAACTCCCTCATCGCCTACCATTACTCTCATATGGACAAACAATCTGAAGTGGTACAGATCAAGGCATAGTTATATGCAAGGCATGACCTCTTTTCTTGCAGGATGAACATGCTTGATCAATAGAGGGTGGAAAAAATGCTTCTGAAATATATTGAACCTCATGCAGATTTAAGTGACTAATCAGTTAAAATGCTTATTGTAATTGTGGCCTTGGGATCACATCCCTAATAATACAGGTCTGCCGTCGTCCTCTGCTGATCACTTCTAGGCAAACCATTGTCTATGCAAGTCTGTCTCAGGCTTTCAAGGGCCTCAAAGCGAGGCTTTTCTTAGCCTGAGACTGGATTGGGGGTTCTTATGACCCCAGTTCATCTCTTCTGAGATGAGTTGACTCGGGTGTGAGAGTTAATAGCCTGAAAAACAAAGTATTGCCTACTTGGATGGCTGGAGGAGGGGCAAAAATCTCAGGTTTGCCAGTATGGGCACAACGAAAGGTCAGGGTGCTTCATTTCCCAGCATGAAATTCCTGATCATCTTTGGTTATCAGACTACCAACTAAGTTTTAGCACTTTAATTAACTGGAGTGCCAAGATGAGAGTTTTGTAAAACCAAAGAAGGACACTGCTATAGACCAGAAATTTAACCCAGGACTTTCTTGCTACAACTGAATCGCATCTCTTGGGATGGTTTATTCCTTGACGCTCAGTCGTAGAAGTGTGTGGAATAACCTATCAATGATTTGGTTCATACATTGTTCAAAGCCAGGATTGCTTAGCCATATATTATGCTAATTATGGTTTGCAAATTTCACAGACTGAGTTCATTCAATATGCTAAGCCAAAACTAGACAAACCGTATCATTATAGAATGGAAAAGTTGAATGTACCATCTAGTCCAAGCCAATGCCCAGGGCAGGAATCTATTACTACAGCATCTTCAACCCAGGGTGGATAAAACGGATTATGCCCCTTTTTGTTGTGTAAACTCAGTTAATGACTTCAAACAGTAATGGTGTATGTAGGTCGTCTTATACTGTTCTGTCATCCTTTGGTGAAGCAAACCTAAATGCCGGATTGTAGCTGATGAAATTACAATTAGCTAAATCTTGTGTTTCTGAACACGGTAGCAGTGATTTGAGCAAGCACTTAGCTGGTAATGCTGGACCAATTATTACGCTCTGTAGCTGAATATGTCTGTGTTAATTACTGTGGAGAGATGTTTTCATTTTGGAATATAAATGGAGCTGTTCTGTTAAGAGAACTGAATTTTATTTTAGGACCGTGGAGTCTGTTTTCTTTTGTTTAACCAAGTGCAAGCACCCTTTTAACTAGATTTCTTAACTTGCTTTGGAAATGTTTTATGGAACTTTGTGAATGTTTTGTGCTGGAAGCAGTGTGACTTCTGGACGGCAGCCCCTCTGCCTACATGGTGGCTTTGTGTGAAAGGATTGTAAACAGGCACGGAATAGGCTGTTGTGCTCTCGCTTCTGATATTTTTACTCTATCTTGGTGACTGCAGAACATCAAGGCAAGAAACAGCGGCGCCATTCTGGTGCCCAGTAGGAATTAATGCCAGAGGAAACTGTTAAAACTCGCAAAGCATTTCACTTTCAAGACAGCATTGAGTGCCAATAATCTTGGCCTCCATTCAGCCTCATCAGTTTTCTTCCCAGGCATGCACCCTCAACAGCTCCAGCTGCATGCGGCTGGTTATTGTCTGGGGAAACCTTAAGCTGACCTCTGTTGAAAAATGGACTTTTGGCTTCTTTCGCTTCTCAGCCTTCCTAGTAACTTACTGCTTGTCAAATATTCAAAACTCGCTGTTGTTTTTGCTTTTCCGAGCTTACAATAAACTGGCAGGGCAGGGCAGGGCACAATTATTATAATATTTCAGTAAGGTGAGGCAGACACACCACATAATTTTAATGGTATAACTTGTGCCTGGTTGGTCTGAACAGACCCCTGCTGTTGCTTGCTTGGTTTTCTGCCTCACTTTATCCTTCTTATCAACAGCTGCCTTACCTGGTCACAAAACCCATTAGTAATCTGCCTTTTTTCCATCATGGGGCCTGCATGCAGCATTCATGAGTATTTGGTCACTGCCAAGCTTAGCCTGGGGATCTGTGCCCTGGCCTGAGAGGATATGTTGCTGTGAGACAATAAGCTTATTGCCTAAATTGGCTTACTCCCTTCAAGTCTCTTATTCTTGTCATGTAGCATGTTATGTGCGCAAGGACAATTTTTCCTTGCAGTATTTAGAAAATGGTAGACTGTTGAATTAATTGAACTATCATTTAAGGGATGAGCAAGTGACCCCTTGGATGTTACACAGATGCATACATAGAGTGTGTGCCTACATCACTCTGATGTGTTTGTACATCATTCTGGCCTGGCAGATGAGCCTCGAAGGCAGGGAGCAGATGCCTTTAGAGTATGTGTGAATGTGTAAACACATAGGTGGCTATTCTAAACAATTAGTGCATGTAGCCCAGCATTGCTTATTCTTATCGGAAATAGTGTTCTTGAGTTTTGAGGAGGAACGAGTCTTCCACATTATTAGCTGGGCATGAAGGTAGGGACTTCTGCAAATAAAGGACATGCCTTACATATAATTGGGGATCTTTCCCCACAGAAACATACTCATCTCCCTAGGAAGGCCATTGTACATGGAGGATTGTTCGAAAAACAAACACACATAATTATAGTTTGGGTCTTCCAGCTTCACCACCTAATGTAGACTGCAGTGGGTTGTTGTTTTTTTCAGTTTCACTTCCTATCCTCTCTCCCTAAAAGCATTGGGATCTTCCTGACACCCACTCTTCCCAGCAAAATATTTGGTATCTTGGGCATCAACAGAGGGGCAGGGAGAGAAGTACAAAACCCCGATTGTGATATGGGAGGCCTTCCTCGCACAAAGCTTTTAATTCATCCTTTATGCTGGGATGTGAGGGAGGATGGCTCTTTCCAAAGACAGTGGGAAACGTGAAAGCCAAGCTAGAAACTGGTTGTTGTTATTGTTGTTGTTTGTCATAAAATACTTGGTTTTTCCTCTTGTGCCCAGTTTGTATGGGTCTTTCCCTTGCTTGCAGCTTGTTGCAAATGCTTTGATCTTCCTCTGTACCAACATCATTGGTATCTGCACCCACTATCCAGCTGAAGTGTCACAGCGCCAGGCCTTCCGGGAAACACGTGGCTACATCCAGGCTCGACTGCACTTACAACGTGAAAACCGACAGCAGGTGGGGAGCTAATCAGAGTTGAGGGTGGACAGGATGGGACTGCTGTGGGGAATGGAAAGTTAGAGTTGGGAAAGCAGAGCATGCACTATGTTTTGAGTTCCTGCATGGTTTTTTTTGTTAATATTGAGATGGTTTTGTTGCTTGGGGATGGGATGCCCCAACTCTGAGACTTAAATAAAGGGGCTTAAATACCCTTTATAGCACTAATGGGCCGTGGCCTGCTTGAAACCGGGCTGCGTGAGTGAAAGGCAAGCGTATGTGCACGTGAAGCTCCACTTGTGCAAGTGGTAGGCCCTTGAACTTGTGTGTGAAGCTCCACCTACATAAGTGGAGGATGCTCGTTCACACGTGTGCGTCTGCTGCTCGCACAAGTGGAACTTCACGCACAAGCACAAGTCCCCTCCACTCACGTGCCCTCCGCTTACGTGTGAAGCTCCATTTGCATGAGTGGATGGCGTGCACACACACTGCTGTCACCAATGGAGCTGTGAGTGCGTGCATGCACCTGCCATTCACACTCTTCCCTCACGTCCCATCTCCCCATCACCATGCCGGGCCGGGCTGCCAAGGTGGAAAGGTTGGGGACAGCTGCTTTATAGAATTCAGTAGAAATTACAATTAGAGTCTTTCTCACATTTATACTGCATCCATTCTATGAATTCAAGATCATGAACAGTTTCTGGGTTCTTGTTTTTTTTTTTGTAATATATACAAAGTACACTCTCCTCAGATGAAACTTTTCTGTCATCCCCACCCATTATTTTTGTTCAAATTCAATTAGGAAGGGTCCTACTAAGCTTTTGATCATATAACATTTGCTTTATAAAAGCATCAATGTATCATTCAGCATTGCGATTTTTTTTTAATCAAGAGAATCCTGTTGCTAGAAACGTGTAGGCAGATCAGTTCACTTTAATGTTTTTCTTGACCCTTAAAGGTTGCAAACTATTTATTATATCCTCAGAGTCTTTCTCCTGTAATTTCACATTGGTAGATCGGAAATTAGGTGACATTTACATCTTGTAGTATAGTTTAAATTCCTTGCACTTGTTGGCTTTCTATTTAAAGTCAGACATGTTGCATGTGTGCTGATTGCAGGCTTCTAAATTAATTGCATTGGCTTCCTGAGGTCAATGACACTTATTATTTTGGAGTTTATTTCATCATTCAGCTATGCACTAAATTTCAGGATCTTTAATTCTTGAAAGAATGCATAAAAACCAAATTTGTTCTTCTCTCTATTTATGATCCATAGATCCAATTTAACTGTGCCAGCACATTTTCTTCTAGAGAGGTTCTGTGGAAGTGAATACTTCATTGCTGTTATTTAGTGCTAACACTGGTGTCTTCCAGTGAACCTCATGACTTATTAGCTAGGCAGAAGGGTATAATGTTTTATACACATACTCAAGCATTATCTTTAACACAATTCCCTTTTCCCCTGTATGGTAATAAATTGCCATCTTGGGCCTTCTTCCTTTCTGCTATGTTTCAGCCTGTCTGCCAGTCAAATGATTATGAGATGGGAACAGGTAGCATGGCAACTCAACTCTGTAATGCCTTGCAGACCAGAAAAGTATGAAGTAAAACAGCATTGGTACTGGGGTGGGTTAGTATGTTCTGATCTTGGTCTTTGGTTTATTTCAGCATAATTATTGCTGTAATAAAGACCATAATGGACCTTTCTTTCTGGACCCGACAGGAACGACTTCTGCTCTCAGTGCTGCCCCAACATGTTGCCATGGAAATGAAGGAGGACATCAACACCAAGAAGGAAGACATGATGTTCCACAAGATCTATATCCAAAAACATGACAATGTCAGGTAATATATCCTTTGGATATTTGTGTCGTGACTTTGAGTGACAGTGAAACCAGTTAACTAGCATCATTCTGTTAGAAATTTGGAGTTCATAGCATAATTTCTTGGCAGATGAGGGTCAGTGGGGTTCAAGATGTTGGCTGAATTGCCTCATGAATATATGCAAAAAGGAGCCAAGTGGCTTTTGGCTGTTTGTGGGTTTCTGTTCTAATATCTGTTTCTGTTTTTCTCCCTCTACAGCATTCTCTTTGCTGACATTGAGGGCTTCACTAGCTTGGCATCCCAGTGCACGGCACAAGAACTGGTCATGACACTGAATGAACTGTTTGCCCGTTTTGATAAGCTGGCTGCGGTAAGGGAAGAACAGGCTAGGCTACCAGAAGAGTTGATTTCCTAAACTTAGTGCTTTTCGATATGTTGGGCAATAATCCTTATAAAACTCAGTGAGGAAGCGCTATTTCAGTGAGCAAGGATACCATGATGCCTGTTCTCTGAGGAAAGGGGCATTGTGTTGATGGCTGATACAAGTCAATACGAATTGTATATTTTCTTTTATGACCATTGCTGTCACAAAGTCCCCTTGGATTTTCTTGCCTTGCCAAGTATAGATAGCCCTCGACTTATGACCACAGTTGATCCAAAATCTCCAATGCTAAGCAAGGCAGTTGTTAAGTGAGTTGTGCCCCATTTTTACAACCCTTTTTGACACCATTATTAAGCGAATCACTGCACTTGTTAATCAAATCTGGCTTGCCTCATTGACTTTGCTTGTTGGAAGCTGGCTGGGAAGGTTGCAAAGGGGAATCATATGACCCTGGGGCAGTTCAACTGTCATAAATACATACCAGTTTCCAAGTGCCCAAATTTTGATCATGTGACCATGGGAATGCTGCAATGGTAATGAATGTGAAAAATGATCATGTTACTTTTTTCAGTGCCGTTTTGAACAGCCACTAAATGAATGGTTGTAAATTGAGGAGTACCTGTAACTTCTAATTCTTCCTAGGGTTGTTGGTCCGTGTGTCTTTTTTGTGCTACATTCTGCTGCCTTTGCTGTAGCATATATCTCTTCCAAACTTCCTTTGTACCTACCTTGAAAGCAATATCGGTTCTGGGCCGTAATGTTGATGTATAAACTTTACTAGTTTGAAGTTTCTTCAAATTAACAGGAATCTCTCCTCTCCTCTCCTCTCCTCTCCTCTCCTCTCCTCTCCTCTCCTCTCCTCTCCTCTCCTCTCCTCTACTCTCCTCTCCTCTCCTCTCCTCTGCAAATTCTCTGATTACTTTTGAAATAACAGTTGTTAACTAGCTAATGTGATTGATCTGTGTATGGCAGGGAGCACTGAACTCAGGTGGGATGACTGAAGGGTTACAGTTAGCATTGATGCCTTTTCTGAATCTCCCTCCTTTTTTTTTTAGGAAAATCATTGCCTTCGCATCAAGATCCTTGGGGATTGCTACTATTGTGTCTCAGGGTTGCCAGAGGCACGGGCTGACCATGCCCACTGCTGCGTGGAGATGGGTGTTGACATGATCGAGGCAATTTCGTGAGTGCGCCAGGGATCCTTGCTAGTGTTGGGAAGGGTGGACATAGTCATTGGTGAACTTAATGATTTACAGAATTACCGTTTTCCAGAATGGCAGCTGCATTAGCCTGCTGGAGCAAAATAGCAGAGAGCTTTGTGGCACCTTAGAGACTGTTTAGCTTTTGTAAGGTAAAGGTATGAACATAGGCTCTGGTGCCTTGAAAGAAAGACCTACTCTAGCTCCACAGCCATTCGTGGCTAACCGGATGCTTCTGGGAAAGACAGCAGTGTGCTATAGCACACATCCACCATACTGTTCCCAAGCAATGGGTATTCAGACGAATACCTGGAGTTACTGAAGCGGCCACTGACAGCTTCATTCCCCACTTCATCAGATGCCATGGAACATTATCTTCAGTTGCTGGTGGTTCTGTACTCACCTGCAGGGCAAAAGGAATTAAAAGTGGGATCATATGGCATTGAAGTACAAAACACATTTTATGTGGTATTTGGATTACGTTACTATCTACCAGAGTAACAAACAATCATACTATTGCGGTATTGTAATTGTCACAGATCACCGTATTTTAAATCCACTTCAGTGAGCTCCTCTACACTGATATGCAGATAGTCCTCATTTAACAACCACTCTTTTAGCAACTGTTACAAGCTACCACGGTGCTGAATAAGAGATGCAGTCCTTGATGTTCCAGCCACCCTAGAACCTCTGCAGTCATGTAATTATGATCTAAACATTTGGCAACCAGTTAACACGATAGCTGCAGCTTCCCACGGTCACATGATGGCCATTTGCAACTTTACTTCGGCTTCCCACAAGCAAAGTCAATGGGGAAGCCAGCAGGAAAGGTTACTAGTCTCTTCAGTATGCTGCTTGCACCCTCCTCTGCAGCAGCCACACTGGGCCCCATCATGCCATACCTTGAGGGTGCCAATGCACCCTCTCCACCTGGTAGCAGCCAGCGCTGCCATGCTTGTGTCACACCTCATGAACCACTCACGCATCCTCCCCCTCCTGACAGCAACCACTCCTGGCCTCATCACACTCTCACTTTGTCTGGTGCTGCGCCTTACTTGCCTGCTGACCTGTTTACAAGCTGCCTGGAGACTTCCTTGACAATCCACTTAACGATGGCAACAGGACTGCTGTCACTAAGTGATGCGGTCATGAGATATCACACTTTACAGCCACATTGCTTAGCGATGGAAATTCCGGTCCCAATTATCCTTGTTTAACTGAGGGCTATCTGTACATCTTATTCAACTTATTCCAAGCGCCCCTGCATCTGATTAATTGATTCTTGTCTTTGGAAGCTTATAATATGACATGTTTCTTTTTCAGTTGCTGCAGCCTCTTTATTGTGGCTGCTGCTCGAGATGATGATGCAGTTGGCCCATTTGAGACATGATAGTAAAAACTGGAGGCAGGCCATTTTTCTTGTGCAAAAGGCAGGATGGCAGGAGGTGGGGCTAGACCTCCTCCTCTCCTTGCTTGCACACATACATTCGTACAAATGCAAACTTGTTATCTTCAGGGATCTCTTGGGAGAGGAGGACATTTGACCTCACTCCTTCTAGTGATTTTAATCAAGATTGTTGCTTCCCAGCTACTACTAGCAGTTGGGAATAGCATTCTTGAATCTCCTCCGGCTAACTGATAACTCCTCAACGAGGAAAATGAACTGAAAGCTATCTAGGCACAGGAGCATGAGTGGGATGAAATCAGAAAAAAATCACTTCCTCTTTTTAGAGAATTGCCCCTTGTTGTTTTTTCCAGACTTAAACTCTGCTTAATCTTCACCAGTTGTGTTTGAAAGAAACCTGATTAACTCATGATGGGTTAATTAATCTAACATTAAAATGAAAGCCTTTAGTTTCCTCTTTGTAGCAAAAAAGAAAGAAAAAAGGATGGGATGTGGAAGCCTGAGGCTGTCTTCCTTCGTGGATTATTTCTGTCATCATAAAGCCCAATTTAGCCTACTTTTTAAATCAGCTTATCCTGCGTACAATATGCTAATCATAATTATCTTTTTTGTATCTAAATTTGACCTGCAAGGTACAGTATGTGACTCAAATAACATAAAACCATCCAGACTTCTCTTTCTCACAGGACCGGAAAATATCTTTCATAATGCAGAAAATCACATCCTTTTGTTTTCCATCATTTCTACAGATTTCCCAAAACTTACTCCCAAAACATCTTTACGTATGGATGCATTTTCAGTAACGTGCAGAGTCCCTGGACTCTTCTCTTATATTTATTTTGAACTGGCTTTGGTAGTTTTGGATATTCAACTGTGGGAAGATCTAACATTTGTCCAAAGAAGGCCAAAATATTAAGTGACATCTCATTAAATCAAATGAGTTGCTTAACCATGATTAGCCTCAGTGGCGCAATGGTTAGAGTGCAGTACTGCAGGTTACTGCTGCTGCCTGCTGACTGCCTGCAATTTGACAGTTCAAACCTCACCAGGCTCAAGCTTGACTCAGCCCTCTATCCTTCCGAGGTGGGAAAAATGAGGATCCAGATTGCTAGAGCCATTATGCTGTGTGTAAACCGCTTAGAGAGGGCTGTAAAACACTGTAAAGTGGTATGTAAGCTTAAATGCTATTGCTATTGCTATTAACTGGACAAATCACAATAGGTTGCATTGATACAACGTAAACAAACCAAACACAACATCATGCTATGGCTTAGAAAGGTAACTCATCCTGCTGCTAAGGCCTGTATCTTGCAGAAATTTCTGCTTTCTCCCCATAGTTTTTATTGTTGCTTTAGCTGATAGTAGGATAGGAAAAGATGCTGTCTCCCTGTGGATCACAAAAAGGTCCTCTGGAGAACGTCTCTGTTCCCTATCAATTATCCCTCCTCCAGCTGTTGAAGTTTTACTGGGCAATGTCTGCTTTTTCAAAATTATCTTTACAAGCCACATGGCCTAGAAGCTTCCTCTCTATTAAAATATGAAAAAAAGGTCTTTTCAGGATATGTTTTTTTTTGGTTTTGCCAGCAAGTTCCTTATCAAGACTGACTTGCATTTGCATGGTGAAACTTGGAAAAGCACAACCCTCCTGCTTTTGACGGATTAGCTGTTGTATTTGCCTGATGGATGGGCATAATGGCGGGGAGGGGGACGAAACCCACGGGGATGTTGGTAGACAGCAGCAGGGCTGGAGTTCCTTGAAGCAACCAAGATTGAGTCCATAGGCTTTTGGAGGCAGACAAATGCATGCTGTTCAATGCTTCTAGCATTGACTGGCAGCGCTTTGCCCTAACATCTCAATTCACAATTGACTGTGTTCATACATAAACGTTTCGCTTGAACTCAGCCCTTGAAATTTATGAACCGAAATTTACAACTTAGCATGACATGTGAACTTTGCCAGTTGTGTATATTCAGCAAACAGTGATAAAACCCAATACAGTCCTTAGTAAGTGAGTGAGGCTAGCCAGTGTGTTTGTGTGCTATACAGGTAGTCCTTGATTTACAACAGTTCATTTAGTGACCATTCAAAGATACAACAGCACTGAAAAAAGTGACTTATGACCATTTTTCACACTTAACAACCGTCTGTGGCAGTCCCATAGTCACGTGATCAAAATTCAGAGGTTTAGCAACTGACTCATATTTATGACGGTTGCAATATCCCGGGGTCATGTGATCATCATTTGTGACCTTTTGACAAGTCAGTGGCAAAGCTGGATTCATTTAACAACCGGGTTACTAATTTAACAACTGCAGTGATTCGCTTAACAAATGTGTCAAGGAAGCTTATAAAATGTGGTCGTAACTCAAGAACTACCTGTATTTCACATTTCAGATTTATAATAGCAAAATTTGAAACCGCATTCTGATTACTATGATTTTAAGGAAAACAAGGAATAAAAAAGCACATGTAAAATGTTTACTGAAGACTCAGAAATTAATCAAAGGAAATTAATAAAATTAATAAAAACATTGAATGTAGGTCCCCTGTGAACTGTAGTTATTAATCCCCCCCCCATTCCTGTAGTTTTTTTCTCCCAAGTTGTGAATCCTGTTTTCTTTCTTACGAACTGCTAATCCTGTCTTTCCTAAAAGAATTCCATGGTTTTGAAACCAGGACATCTATTATACTATACATGATTTCCTCCATTTCGGAACAAACTTGGAAGTAGTTTGAAGCAGGATCTACTTACTTAAACTTGTATTAAGCAGGAATTCTTTATAGTGTATCTGCTGTAAAGGGAGACTGTTTCAGGCTCTGTGAAATGCATTCCCCCATTAGATACAGGCAGCCCAAGCATTCTTCTCACTACAGCCTGAGTTCTGATCTCTTAACGTCCTGTATGGATTCCCAGATTCTCTGCTGTATCTGAATCTTGTCTCTAAAGCCGCAGAATTTTGCTAGCCAAGCAGATAATTTTATTTCCAGTCCCTTCTCATTTTATTTCTTTTTCCAAGAGGTTGAGTCACTAGGCATAGTCAACTGCCTTGTGGATAATCGTCAAGGTAATAGAAGCAATAGCTGTTTTTTTTTTGTTTTGTTTTTTTAATGGACTGGCAAATTCATGTCCAGAGGTCTTGCAAATTTCCAAACGTTTTTCCTCTGAAATATTACCTTTAGCTTTTGTATAACCAATTACATGATAGGTTATCTTTTAAATTAATATTGACAAGAGTAGCATAGAAATGAGCAAAATCTTTCCCTCAGAACAACCCCATTTTGTCCAAACATTCATCTGTAAGACTGTGTGGTGAATTGGAAAAATAATAGCTCCACTTTTGTGGCAACTATTATGCAAATGATAGCAGCAGTACATAGTGCATTTCTGTCCGCCTGTCTGTCTGTCTGTCTGTCTCTCTCTCTCTCTCTCTCTCTCTCACACACACACACACACACACACACAGAGAGGGAGGGAGGGAAAAAACACACATTGAACCAGACAGTCATACCTCATAGGATATCGAGATATTGTTTTGCGTTGAATTGATCTGTATATTTTGAACTTCCTTTCCTGGCCCACTATTCTAGATTGATATGGCTATTTTGTCCAACCTTTGGCATTTTTTTCACACCAACCTTTTTCTTAATCCTGTTGAATTATGTTTCTGGTTCTAGTTTGCCGGTTTTAAGTCTTTTGTGTTCCAACAACCATTTCAAACTGGCAGTTCAGTTCCTACAGCCGTTTTAAGGTGGGGATCTGTTGTTTTGTTCTTGCTTAAAGTAATACAGACATACTATCTCACCTCTCCCTACTGAGAAGAGATATTCTTTCTCCTTTGTTTGAGTGATTCTTGTCTAAGATATCTTGGTACCAGAAGTTGTGTACAAATAGAGTGACTTGCTCTGACATTCATTCCATCCTCTTTCTCCTAGGCTGGTGCGGGAAGTGACAGGTGTCAACGTCAACATGCGTGTTGGGATCCACAGTGGGCGTGTGCACTGTGGAGTGCTGGGGCTGCGCAAGTGGCAATTTGATGTCTGGTCTAATGATGTCACCTTGGCCAATCACATGGAAGCTGGTGGCAAAGCAGGGTGAGTTGAGCCCTTCTGCGTTTGAGTGAAACAACGGTGAATACTAATAAAAAAGTAGTTCCATTGAAACAGGAGATGGAGAACCTTTTCCTCCTAATGGCCCATGTTCCTTCGAAGAAAATTAGTTTGGAAATGGGAAAGGCATGTTAATATTGGGTGTGACCCCATTTTTCCTATTGCTCTCTTTTTGTCTTACCTCTTATTCTTCTGTCTCTTGCATACATAGCTTTAAAATTACTCTGTTCCATTCCTTGTCTATTACCTAAACATATGGAGTTAACCTGTCTGTTGGAGAAGAGTAGAAAAAAAAACACCTTCAGAGCTTCACTAGGCTCCAGCCTCACACTGCCCCGAGGCTTCTGGGACAACGCCAGGTCTTCACAGCTTTTCAGAAAGCCAGGAGGGTAGGGACTTGCTGGATCTCAGGGGGAAGGTGGTTCTCTAGGGCAGAGACCACTGCCAAGACAGTTCGCTGTTTCAGTCCCACAAGATGGCAACATTAAAGGAAGGACCTGGAGTGTGCCCACCTAGTTAGACCTTGTGGAATGAGCATATTGGAGACACATTCTTATCAGTGGAAAACTGGCCCACCACACACACACTGATTGCAAAAGAGATGGCACTTGGATATTTGGGACAGTTAGGCTAGACAGGCAACTGACTTGGCTGCTCAACAGGGATGCTAACATGGGAATATAAAAGCACAATGCTGTTATGTGAGTGGGATCAAAATTCTTATGTGGAAATGCTTTACATTTCTCCATGTGACTTACTGAGCCAAATGAAGTAATATATTATCTCCACATCGGTTCTACTTACAGTACCTTACGAGCATTATACCATATTTTCATACAAGTTCATCGGACTTTCCTCCAAATCTTCTTCAGCAAGATTTCTGACTTTCTTCCACAATATTTAACCTGCATTCCTGCAGCTAACTGCCTCTTATATTACTTAGCATTATTTTTATTCGTCAGTCCTGCTCTTTTACTCAGAGCTGCTGAGGAAGGACCATATTGCTTCCTTGTGGAGAGAGTATTTTCTTCCATTCTTAAGTGAGATTATACAAAGGCTAATGAGGGGATATTTCTGAGAATGGGAGCAATGGGTTCCAGCACTTGTCTTGATTGAACGACAACATTTCTGTGATAGGAGGATTCACATTACCCAGGCTACTCTGCAGTACCTGAATGAGGACTATGAAGTAGAGCCAGGGCACGGGGGTGAGCGCAATGCTTACCTGAAGGAGCATAACATTGAGACCTTCTTCATTGTGGGCTGCAGCCAGAAACGGGTAAGTCCTGGGAGTGGAGCAGAGGGACATGACTAAAATTTGCTTGGGGGCAGGAAGAGAGAACAGATCACCATAATCCAGGAGACAAATGTTCTGGTCCCTGGAGCTGAAATAACAGAGGCTATGGAACAAGACATTCCTACTCTAGGGAGTATGTCTTAAAACACCTGCTTCTGTTTGTTGTTCTTTCTGTTTTATATCTCCCCATTCTGCACTTTCTGCCAATAGAAAGAAGAGAAAGCAATATTAGCCAAGCTGCAGCGAGCCCAGGCAAATTCCACAGAAGGGCTGGTGCCCCGTTGGGTCCCCGAGCGCTCATTTCCACGGAACAAAGACTCTAAGGCATTGCGACAGATGGTAAGTCTTGGGTTTGCTTGAGGCTGTACCTGGGAAAGGAGGTAGAATGGCATAACATATTATTGGATTCTGCTTTGTTCTTTCATCCCTGCTTAAAAATGCTGTAGAGCATATCTTTCCTGGCATTGAACTGAAAGGGGGATAACTCCAAATTTGAGATAAGCAGAAGGAATAGATGAAAAAAGGTGGTGGTGGTGGGGAAATTCTAGGCAGTGCACTATGCCTGAAAGCAGCTCCTGAAGATGTTTCCCCCACAACTACCTCCAGTCCATTAAACTTCTTTTGATGATATACATGTATATTAGTACGCACATATGATTGTATTAATATGTGTTAGAAGTCATGTTCCAAAAAATAGAAGGGTCAAGACAAAAATATATTTCTATTTCTATTAACTGCTTTAAATACTATTAACTAAAATTAATTGCCTGTGAAATAAGTATCTTTTGGACATAACCTCTCTGGGAGCTGAAGAAGCTTCTTGGTTGAGAAGCAAAACGTTTTCAAAGAAAAACCAGAAAGTCCAGTTGCCTCTTGAAAAAAAGCACCTTTGGGACAATCAACTCATTTCTCTCCGACAGATAAGGTGAAATGAAAGTGTAAGTGGATGGAGAAGGCAAGAACTTAGAGATATGTCCTCTTTGGCATAAAAAGGGGTTAAACGCGCCAGGCAGACAGCCCTTCCCCCAAACAAGCTAATAATTACCATATTAATATTAAAAGGGACCAACGCGTCTACTTTTCTTAGAAATAAAAGAGCCTTCCCTTCCCATAGATTCACAGGTAATTTTTTGAAGAAATACTTGGTTCTCCTATTGATAAATACAGTAGAACTGTGCAACTTTGAGATGCGAAGGACAGAGATATTTTGGATCTGGCACAGGTTCTCTTGCTGTATCTTTGGGCAAAGGTCCCCATACTAGATTTGAAACACTCTTGTCCACTGCAGATGTGAAAACTGCACACCTCTAAATACAGTACCCTTCAACCCAGGATAGAAGTTCTGCAAAGCCTTTTCCTCATAGCTCTGAACCCCAAAACCTAGTTCACATATAATACTAAGCAAACTTGTAATATGGTTTGTTCAAATCTCCAGCAAGAGCTGGTTTTCTTTTTCCTACAAACTGGCAAAGGAGAATGGAATATCAGGAAAGGGGAAAAGGAAGTGTCATGGAGGGAATGGTTCTCTCCACATATGGGCTGTTTCAGTCTTATTGATGGATTATCAATAAAAAAAATAGGAAATAAAGGAAATAAAGTCCTCCACATAAAGAAACATTGCTTGCCCCTTCGTTAAAATAAAAGATATCTGTCAAGAGTAAAGCTATACCTCTGGAAAAAAACAATGCCCCAGGAATTTCTTTTGCTGCATGGGCCAATGGGACAGTTGAAATTATCTATGGTTCGTAGAGTTTGTACCTGTACAGGTAGTCCTCGACCTACGACCACAATTGAGCCCAAAGTTTCTGTTGTTGTTAGGGGAGACATTTGTTAAATTTCGCCCTACTTTATCTTTCTTGCCTCATTATTAAGGGAATCACTGCAGTTGATAAGTTACTAACTCGGTTGTTAGATGCATCTGGCTTCCCTATTGGCTTTGCTTGTCAGAAGATCGCAAAAGGGAATCACATGACCTTGGGACACAACAACGGTCATAAATATGGCAAGCATCTGAATTTTCATCATGTGATCATGGGAATGTTGCAAAGGTTGTGAAAAACTGTCATAAGTCATTTTTTTCAGTGATCTTGTAATTTTGAACGGTCACTAAATGAACTGTTGTAAGTCAAGGACTATCTGTACTAACCTGTGTATAGATAGTATATAGTGAAGTGTTCTTTCTTCATCTTGACACTTATTATGCACTAAATATAGGCACAAAACCTGAAAGTTGTTTGCAGCCTAGAATGGTGCTTAAAGTACATGAATATTCTCTTGGGTTGAAAAAAAATAGCCTTGAATGCAGGGCTGAGGGAATGGGGCGGGGGAAATTGTTTAAGGCCATAACAATAAAACTACAGTAGTATAATATAGTAGGATGATTGTCAATAAAACTATATCTATAGCATGTCAGAACTAGAGTTTATATTGTCTTTCTGAAAGATAGACTTGTTGATCTGAGGAAAAATGTAACTTATCACCCTTATTGTATCATTTATTTGTTTGATACTCAGCAGTGAAACCTTTACTTCCGTGCCCACACCCATAACTATCTGTCCCAGTTGGAAGAGTTGGGAAAAATCTGCTTCACACTTCCCATAAATTGATTGCCTGGAGAATAGACAATATGGCTAGTACTTTGACTGCATTTTACTTCCAATATGAAGAGACAGTATTTTCTGAAATAATGTTATTGCTGGAGGAAGTGAATAGGAGGGTGCATTTCTCACCTGTTTTTTTCTACATATGTGTTGGCTTCTAAGAGGTTGTTGATCCGTTACTGTAAGATCAGAATATTGGAGCAGCTATGGTCTGTCCTGATTCTTCTTAGGCTCTTAAATGAGTGCTTCATCTTTGTAAGAAATCAGCCAATCGGAGCTTAGTGCTGCCATTTGGTATACTACTGTTCCTGGTACGAGGAGCTCTTGAAATGTTTGGCAGCTGGGAGTGCTCCAAGTCTGATTCCTCTCTGAATGGGTTAGCTTTGGCCATGTGGGTAGCAGCAATAGCAATAGCATTTAGACTTGTATACCGCTTCAGAGTACTCTACAGCCCTCTCTAAGCAGTTTTATAGTCAGCATATTGCCCCCAGCAATCTGGGTCCTCATTTTACCCAACTTTGAAGGATGGAAGGCTGAGCCTGGTGGGATTTGAACTGCCAAATTGTAGGCAGCCCGCAGTCAGCAGCAGTAGCCTGCAGTACTGCACTCTAACCACTGCGCCACCATTTAAAAGCGAAGGATTCTCCGAGACGCAATTTCAAATGAAGGTTTGGTTGTAAGTAGATGTCGCTCTAATAATGAGGAAAGCTTATTAGCAAGGGAAAATACTGTGCGTTTCATGCTTGAATTATTTGGAGCAATTTCACTTAGGTGAAGGAATGAGGATTGCGGGTTTTACACACATGCGCACACATACACCACACCACGCCCCCATGAGCCTTCCTAGTGGTGCAGAAGAATCCTGATCCAGGTTTTTTCCTGGTTTCTTCCGCACCCCTCCACTTCCACCCACGCCAATCCACTTGCAGGCCTTGAACAGTCCTTCCCGGGCTGTTTTCATTCTCCTCTGGGAAATAACTTTTTTGCCCTCAGTGTGTGCGAGTTTTTCTTTCTTTTACTCCCACAAGAATTGCAATTCTCTTGTGGCCATCTTTTAACTGCAGAACTATATAAGGATTAACATGCAGTGCACTGAGCTTGTTATCAATGTACAAAATTATGTTAAGGAAATAGAATGGTCTGTTCAACTCCAAGCCAAGAATGAAAGTTCTATCACATGTAGTGCTGTATACCTCTTTTATTTGCAGGAAGTTGTCTAACATGGGGAAAGAATTGAGCTCTCACTCTGCCTCTTATCTATGCTACAGCTTTGCACTGCATATAAGAAGCAGAACTACAGAGGAATTTGAAACAAGGACCCTTCTGTTTCTATCTCCCATAACAACTCACTGCTTCACTTTCCCTTCCTTCACATCCCAGACTCTCAGCTGCCTTTGGCCTTTCTTATGGGGTGTAGAATCTAGTTCCCCTGAGCATTTCCTTCTTCCTTCCTGCCGTCACTTCCTTAGGTTCTCTGCTTGTCTCTGTTCTTTGCTTCTTTTTGCTGAAGAAAAATATGGATTATGGGAAAATAACCACACACACACGGAGACAGAGTGTAAGAGGGAGCAGCATGTGAAAGTGTAAGACCATATTGGAACTGAGGTGGCAGGAATATTTTGAAATGGTCAAGATTATAACAATGCTTTGAAAAATAGAAATTCGTCATTCATGTTAAATACAGATAGTCCTCGGCTTACAATTGAGCCCAACATTTCTATTGCTAAGCAAGACATTTGTTAAGTGAATTTTGCCCCATTGTACGGCCTTTCTTGGTCCAGTTGTTAAATAAATCACTGCAGTTGTTAAGTGAATCTGCCTTGACATTGCTTGAAAGAAGGTTGCAAAAGGTGATCACGTGACCCCAGGATTCTTCAACTGTCATAAATATGAATCAGTTGCCAAGCATCTGAACTTTGATCACTTAACCTCAGTGATACTACACGGTCATAAGTCACTTTTTTTCAATGCTGTTGTAACTTTGAATGGTCACTAAGTGAACTGTTGCAAGTCAAGGACTACCTTTATGTTGCCTTCTGCAGAATCTAGAGAGTCCTAGTTTTATTTCATCAGCTGAACTAAGGGGGGAATTTGATAACAGAGATATGAAATCCATAAGTTTAAGTATCAGTTATGTCTAGTGTTTCAGCTAATTGCCAGAATCCTGTTGAATCTTGCTGTTCCTGCATTCAAAAATATTTTTTTTAAATAGTTCTTTTTAATGAATCGCAGTAGGTGCCGATTTTTTCTCAGGTTCTATTCCTTTCCTTAGAAAAGAAAAAGCTTTAATGAACAGGGTTGGGTTTTTTTCTTCTTCTCCTGCATTAATTTCAAATCATCAGGGATTTAAACAGATTGCCTGGCTTCAAACATTTTGGTGAGCCAGGATGTGGTGGTTTGGTTTTGACTTAGCATGTTGTAGGAGCCTAGCCATTCTGGGTATATAAACATGCTTTGGGTCTTACTGGAACCACCCAATTGTGCAGAGCAAACTATGTTTTTGCATGATAAGTGAATCCAGTCAATATCAGCTCTGTATGGAGTCTGGCTCCTTGAAATAGTTGTTCGTGTTCAAGCCTTTCATTTGGCAGCTTCTTCACTTCATTGTCAAGGTGCAAATTAAATCTGCTATCCAAACAAAACAAGCTAGTTTTTATTGTTATAATCACCCTCACCTATCACATTTGGGGGTAATTTGCTGTCCATTAGTGGCACTCTTGATGGTTGCTAAGTGAGAATTCCTAGTGCTCTGCCATTCATTGTTACAGGTTGCTTTTGATTCGTTGTGGGCAGTTTGTTGCTATGGTACAGATTGTTTATGACATTTGGTAATCTAGCATCTGTTGCCATGATACTGCTTGCATCTGAGAGGGAGTTCCACTGGTATCTTCTTTGTAGCGGTGCTGCCAGTTGCTGACGACCGTTGTCTGACAAGTTTTTGTTGCCCTCGTAATAGTGGCTATAGCACAGAGCATCCGTTACGTCTTATTTAATCCATTGCAATGGAATAGTTTACTAGTTGTTAAAATGCAGAAGGATCCTATCTGTTAGGTGTTACTATGAAATACTTTGAGGTCATTGTTTTCCTTTCTTGGTAGGAATTCGACTTTGTTTAAAAACAATTGCTTTTTGTGTCAATTTCCTTATCCCAGTCAAATAGCTTTACATTCCTTTATGGTGCCGCCTTAAAGCACTAATTCTGCTCCACTGAATGGCAGGATAAATAAAGAGGGGTTCCAAGCCCATTCATTTAGACAGGGTCCGGATTTCTCAGACCAATCCTACCATTGTTACTTAATCCTGGGAGGCTTGAGATGACCATGACATCCACATATGCATTGACTGATTATGTGCCATCAAGTAATTTTTGATTCCTAGCAGCCACATGATTTTTTTTCCATGACAGTCTATCCCTAATCTGTTTGTGAGTCATGTTGACACGTCTCTGTAATCTGTCTTGTGCATTTGAGCAGAAACAGAGAAAACTGCAGGGTTTTCTTGGAGCTGCAGGATGATTTCCATTGACGATAGTTCAAGTTTTTTTCTCCCCTTCCCCATCCTAAAGTCAAGGCACTGCAGCCTCTTGCAGTAATTTCTCAGACCTCTTTGGTGGATCTTAGTTTGCCACATCCCATAGAATTACTTTTCTTTTTCTTTCCAATTCAGTGGAACATTGGGGCAAAAATATGTGAAGGGATCAAGATCTTTCTGTCCATTATTGGTGTAGTAATTTTGAAAATGGAAAAGAATTGGAGCGAAGTTGGTGTTAGGGAAGAATCAGGTGAAAGTAAGATTGGGATTGAAAATGGGCAGAAGGTGGCCATATTATTCTAGTCACTGTTGGGTGAAACTGATTTTTGGGTTCCATTTCAGTATGTTTTCTGGCCTACTTTTGGCACAAAGAATATATTGCTTTAGGTTGAGCGAAGGAAGAATGCTGACTCTCCTGGATCTTTCGGTCAAAAGGTCCTCTTCAAGCAACTAACTGGTAGAACAGTGTGGAAGTGCTTCTCTTAAATGATTTCAGCTTTACCACAACATCTATTTTCAGAAGGTGATTCTGAAATTCTGTTGCTAGCAGTTATGCTGGGCCTTCCCCAGTCTTCCCTGCGTGCATGAAACGCCTGAGGTCATATGGGGCTTTGGAATAAAATGTTGTCAGTGCACAGAAACCATCCAAATTACTACCATATTCATTTTCATCTAATGCAGGAGACGTAATTAAAATGCTGAACTTGCATTTAAGATAAATCAGGGAGTAAATAAGGCCTAAGGAATTGAAGTTCAGTCTATACAGAATGGAAAGACCATGTGGCCAGAGAAGGAGAGGTGTGTTTCGGCCTGCCTTGGAACAATTTGTATTTTCTACAAAGAACGGATTTACCATTCTGGGATGTTGTTACCACAGAGTTGACTTTGCCTTGGATGTTCAAAGCAGATGCCATGATATACATTTTCGTCTCCTGATCTTCAGTGGTATACTAAGGGATCTGTTCTCCAAAAAGGTAGCCAGGCTGCAATAATGTACGCCCAGATAATATTCCACTTAAATTACCGTAATGATTGATTGTAGGTAGCACTGCCTTTTTTAAGATAGGTCAGAAGTTTTAGCTGCTACAAAATACACAGATTGTTGATCGCAACTGGATGGTTCGCATGTCAATTATTTTGAAACAATTCTGGACCTTTTTAATTTCTGAAATGGTTTGGACCCGGTCCTCACGAGTTTTTCACTTGTCTCTTCCATGTGAAGTAATGTAGATAGTGAGTTGAGGTTGGATTTTCTCAGTGAGGCCCTTCATATCTATCTTGGAGAGGTTTGCCTGGTGCTTAGATGGCAGATAAAGAATGTTTTTAATTAGGCCAGATTTTCTAACTGCCGTTATTACTTTCACCTTACTGATCCGATACAGTTATAACATCTATCTCTGTTATATTCTTCAGCTAAATATAATTAGTTAATGATGAATACCAGTTATAAAATAATTGTAATTGATGATTAATCTAGAAGGCTTTTGGGCTCAAGCAGCAGACTATATACTTATATAGTACAAGTAGTCCTGTATTTACAACAATTCATTTAATGACCATTCAAAGTTACAACCACACTGGAAAAAAGTGACTTATACGTTTTTCACACTTATGGCTGTTGAAGCATCCCTGGTCGTGGGATCAAAATTCAGGTGCTTGGCAACTGATTCATATGTATGACCGTTGCAGTGCCCCAGGTTCGCGTGATCGCCTTTTGCGACCTTCTGACCAAGTCAATGGGGAAGCCGTGTTCCTAACTTAACTGCAACCGTGGCAAAGAAAGGTCGTAAAATGGGGCAAAACTCACTTGAGAAATGTCTCATTTAGCAAAAGAAATTTTGGGTTCAAATGTGGTCGTAAGTCAAGGAAGACCTGGAGTGAGAATATGAGGTGTCAGGGCCATTTGCAGAAGAAATTGGTAATTATTGTTCTCTGCAAACTCACTCTTGCCTCCCAAACTCTCTGTGAATCTCTTTCCCACCCCTATTAAGTTGAGCATTAACCAGCCAGCAGGTCACCCTGCTTCTTAGCTGTAAATCTCAGCTATTCTGAGACAAGCTGTAAGGTGATGTTGTTTTGTTGGCCAAAGGCCAGCCCAAACAAGTCAGATTTACTGCATCTACCTGTGTGTGTGAAATGGGAGAGTCCAGGGAAGGGCTCTGCTTCTGTTCCCTGTGTTGGTATAATGAAGTGCTCAGCCAGCCAGCCTACTACTTTTCTTTTCTCAGCTTTTCAGAGGTTTAGAGCAGAGAGAAAAAGGGTTGACCCTAGAGGGTTCTGTCTTTAAATGTTATTTTTTTTAATTTAAAAAAAACCCAACAGGCTTGCAAATACTACCACCACCACCACCCTTCCTTATCCATTTTGGGTGAATAATACTGCCCGGAATATCTAATTTGGTACAGGCAGTTCTTGACTTACAACCACAATCGAGCCCAAAATTTCCGCTGCTAAGCAAGACAGTTGTTAAGTGAGCTTTGCCCCATTTTGCAACATTTCTTGTCATGGTTGTTAAGTGAATCACTGCAGTTGTTAAATTAGTAACGCGGTTATTAAGCGACTCTAGATGTCAGAAGGTGATCAAGTGACCTTGGGATACTGCCACCATCATAAATACATGCCAGTTGCCAAGCGTCTGAATTTTGATCATGGGGATGCTGCAACGGTCGTAAGTGTGAAAAACCATCACAAGTCACTTTTTTCAGCACCGTTGTAACTTCAAACGATCCCTAAACCTATGGTTGTAAGCCAAGGACTACCTATATACATGTGTGGGAATACTAATAATCCCAAGTACATCCAGGGAATGTCTGCCAAAAAATAAATAAATATGAATAAAACTGTTGATTGAAAACTATGTTGCTGGCAAGATTTACAAGTTGCACTCTTCCCAAAATTGTTGCTTTCCAAAGATATCAAAACTACAATGTCTGGGTTTCCTGGTACCATAGCCACCAGCACGATGGGAGTTATAGTCTGAGTTTGAAGAATGCTGTAGCCCCATTATTACAAAACTTCACCACATATAGAATTAATTATACAGGTACTCTTTACTTATCGACCACTTAGGTGCTGAACGAGTAGCACTTACGACTGGTCCTTGAAGTGCTGGCTACTGAACCACACCAACAGTCATGTGATCGCAACCTGGATACTTGGTGCCTAGCTTGTGTTTACAACAATTGCAGCACCCGCAGTCACATGATTGCCATTTGCAACTTTCCCTGCTGGCTTTCGACAGGAAAGCCAGCAGGGAAGGTCGCAAGTCGGTCGGGTAAGTCTGCCCCACCTGGCTGCAGCCATCCCTGAGCCTGAAAACACTTGCACACGCTGCTGCACCCATCCACATACCCTTCCCCCACCTGGCTTGTGAGCTGCCTGGGACTTGCAACTTCTTACTGCCTTTCCCACTGACGTTGATTGTGGGAAGGCGGTAGGAAATTGTGAGGAGGTCCTTGCTTAACGAGCCACAGTTCTCGCTTAATAGCAATGGGAACTGCCAGGATTGCCATTGCTAAGTGATGCGGTCATGTAATGTCACATTTTATGATCATATCACTTAGGGGAAATTCTGGTTCAAATTACCATCGTTAAATGAGGACTACCTGTATTCATTGCAGTTATCAAGTTTTTTTTGCAATTTTTTGCAATTTACCATAAAGGCAACGGGTGGTATCAAAATTGTTATATATACTGTGTGCTCTTGACCATCATACCATGTCTCTCTCTCTCTCTCTCTCTCTCTCTTGTAGGGTATTGATGATTCCAGCAAAGACAAGTAAGTGCCATCATTGCACAACCTCTTTGAAATTTTGACAGCGGGGATGGAGAAAATAATTCAATTAAGAATCCCTCAACTATCTTGTGGCAATATATGAAAGATGGCACCGACTGCAGAATAGAATAGAATGGAATGGAATGGAATAGGAGTAGGAATAGGAATAGTATAACTTGATTGTCGCTTTGAACGTACACTAATCGGCATAAAACATTAAAATGAAATTTTGTTGCATATAGCTCTCAAAGGTCTCCACCTCTAATATACACTACGTAAACATGACAAAATACATACATACATACAAAATTATGTATATACCCACATATATGACACAGAGAAAAAAAACTTAGTTTGGATGTATACATGTACATGGAGAGAGAAACAAAGCTTGCGAGTTTACCAGAAGGACGGCATAGGGAACAAAGCTGTTATAGAATCTGGTAATCCTGCTAGAGATACTTTGAAACTTCCTCCCAGAGGGGAGCAACAGAAACAGACCTTGAAGTGGGTGGGTGGGGTCTCTAGCAATGCTTCAATCTCTAAGCACATAACGCTTCT
>JANHFL010009002.1:400057-428666 GCA_032468155.1 Oxyrhabdium leporinum | reverse complement strand
ATATTATGCTGTTTCATTTTTTTCTGTCTAGTGCATTTCAGTGTGTCTACTTATCCATCATCTCGGCTTCCCTCTGTCCTATGCACACACACAATATACACGTGCCCAAGAATGAAGTCATGGCAGGGAGAGGGCAAATCATTGTATGATTTCATTGGACTGGCATCATTGCATACTGTTACTGGTTTTGTCTTATAATTAAGAAGCCCTAAGTTGCAAAGCCACGTGTGCCTCTGTGTGAGAAAGCACGTTGAACGTAATGAGACTTACTAAATACAGATGGTCCTTGTCTTGCAGCCGTTTATTTAGTGACTGAAGCTGCATCACTGAAAAAAAGTGATGACTATTTTTCATACAACCCAGTGCAGCATCCCCATCATCACTGGATCAAAATTCAGACGTTTGGCAACTGGCTCATCTCTATGACAGTTGCGGTATCCTTAACCATGTTACTATTAACCACTGCAGTAATTCGCTTAAATGTGGTAACAAAGGTCATTAAAGAAGGTAAAACTCACTTAACGGCTGTCTCACTTAGCAACTGGCTCAATTGTCATAAGTTGAGGACTACCTGTAATGCACTGAAGATGTTTGGTGGCTGCAGTTCCCTGAGTGTTAATAGCTGAAGGACATAGCAAGTTGGGTAGTTTCTTCCACACCACAATGTCACATGACATAGCATGACATTTTTTTTACCTTCGTGGAGCTGGGGTGGGCATGACCTGCGCATGACACATCTGGCCTGTGGTCAGCCAGTTTGACACCCCTGGCCCTAATCCAGGAGTGTCAAACTCCCATCATGGTAGCGTCACATGACGTATCATGACTTTTCCCCCCTTCGCTAAACCGGGGGTGGGCGCAGTCAGCATATGATGCATTTGGCTCGTGGGCCATGAGTTTGACAGCCCTGCCCTAACCAAATAAGGCCACATATTTAAATCACTTAAAGGGTTATATGCGAGATAGTTCTTTCTCTTTTAAAGCTGTATTTAAAGATGCAAACAAAAAAAATGAATAGCCAAAAAAAATTCTCAAAAATGGACCTCTTATCAAAGCTAGTCATATTCATATCTTATACAATTATTATGGTTTAAGGCAGTTATTTAAGTGAGTGCAGGTGGGAAATTAAATTTACATAGTTTATGCTAATCGGGAAAGATGTATGTCTGAGTTAGTGATTGTACAGCCTATATTCTGATAGGCAAATAACAGAAAAACACAGTAAATAAAAATGAGAGAAATTCTACAATATCCTGTCTATAGTGGTGAAGCTGAGATAAGTTAATACATATTGCTGTATTGAAGACTGGCTGGCAACAAAGGTGCAGAATTGTGATAGCAAACTGATGTTAGTTCTTAACATTTTCTATAATGGAAGTTCAATAAGACCAATCTTTGGAAATGTTGCTTATATTTTAAAATCTTTCAATTCCCTATCTCACATTTTGTGACTTAACCTTTGTCCTTTAATGTCTGAAACTAAATTGCTCTTTGTTGTCATTGAAAACAACATGAAAAGTCATTAACATATTAGTACTTTCTGTGCCTAAGTAGCAATATCTGCTTGGGGGGGGGGGGGACTTTTTCAGGCTGCAAAACCGTTAATTAAAATATAAGTAAATCCTGGAAGCACTAATCAAGAAACTTGTAGTGATAGAAACTTGGTTGCGTTCAAGTGAATTCCCACTCACTCCCTTCAATCTCGTAGGGAAAGTTTTTTATAGAACACTATTTGAAAATCCCTGATTTATTCAGCCTTAGATGATCTTGGAAAAGTTACTTATGGGGTTGGCTCTGTAGATCTTGAAAGGGAGATTACCAAGATATTATATAGCTAATTGGGAAAATAATCCAAAAGAAGAGTAGAACCAAATAATGTCTATATTATTCCCAAGACAATTACATGGATGAGTCAATGAAGTCATCAGGAACTGAGCTTGATTCAGTATTTGGGATTGGGTGATATTATCTGTGGCTATAGTGAGAATTGATAATTTTGAGCATGGTTACCTGCTCATTAAAATACAATGAATATAGGACCCACCTAGTACCTCTATTCTGCCAGGTAAGATACTTTACCTTTTTTTTTGGCAATGGTGCAGGTTAGGGCTTCTGAGCTGAAGTTAAGGACTTTTAACCATTAAGAAGCAGAATGTGCAAACAGTCATTAGAGGGGAAGGGCATAAATTGTGAGCCTGCAATCTGACTATCTAAAGATGGCCGCCTTGTAAGATAATTTTACTCCCAGGTTTACTTTTCTTGATACCACATGGACAGGGATGTACAGTAGTAGTCATGGGGAAGCAAGTACCTGGCTGTCAGCAGGTTGGGTCAACAGAGTAAACCAGAAATAAGCATAGCAGAGGGAGTGATGTGATCTTTTTGAAACTGTAAACTTCACGTCCACATTTCTACCATAAAACATTTGATGGGGGGGTGAAGATGGCATTGTGCCATCTTTGCTTGTATTTTTTGTTTTTCTATTAAAATGTTTTAACCCTGCCATGGATATTTAAGTGTTATTCCACTGTACACATTGTAAACCACTGAAAATCATCAGACTGCAATGGGGGCATAAGTTTGATAAGGAACATTGCTGGAATGAGTGACATGCTACTACTGTGTAAATGAAAATGTTTTTCTAATGCAAGAAAAACAACCCTCTTTCTGGACCGAGGCTGGATTGTGTTCTGCTCTGGGTTTATTGAAACACCAAAACAAAGGTCTCCACCTCTCACAGGAGAGACACAGACAATAATTCCACATATGGTCCGTCAAGGGGCTCTCCTGCTGCTTCTTAGGCTTCAGCAACCTGCACTCAGAACAGGCTGAAGAGAGGATCAGTGATTGCCATGTAGTCTATAAACCTACAGCCAAAAAAAGCAAATGGAATTGTCAATTCCGTTTCCTGTTCTTAGTCTCTAGACAGAACCATTAAAGTGCACTACCTCTGTTTAACAGAACGAAATATAACAGTGCAAAGAGAATTTGTTCTGCAGAATATCTTTGTACTTTTTTAAATCTATGCACCGAGCAATGAAAATCATCTTTGGGCTAATGAAAAGGAAGACCGTAGCCCGCAATTCAATCCCACCCAAAGGGGACAAGTGATTTCGCAGAGTTTGCTGTTGAGTGACCCACGACTTAAACCCGGAGCTCCGACCTCGCCGTACTCAGTCCAGCGAAGGACGAAGAGTTTCCCCGCAGGCGCGGTACCTCTTTAAGGGCTCCCGGGTGTCATGTGATCTCTTAACCCTCCAGTCCCCCGCCGCTGCCCCGACTCGGCTCATTCCGACTCGCTAAGCCGATGGGGTCGGAAGGTGCTTCTAAAGCCCGGTGCCAGCAGCTGCTCGTTCATTTGCTAAGGTAAGACATATTGGACCGCACTCCGCGTCCTCTTCGGAGGAAGGTATCTACCCACTTAAGATACCTTGCACGGGCAGCTGATGAGATGGAAGTCATGGGGGTCTCAAAAACAATGTCGTCCCCCCCGCCCCCATTTTGGCAGAGAGCCTCCATCTCACCGTAGCATGATAAAAAGTGCACGTGTATGTCTACGTACACACGCACGAGAATATCCTGATGGGAAACAAGATTGGCAAGCTATACGGGTGCACGTTATTATGCCCCCTGGCGGTCCTTCCGCGCAAGTGCAGTCGGTGACCGCTGCTTGACGGTCCGGTTTAACAAAACTGAGTTGTTGCTGGTTTGGGCTGCTCCGAGAAGGATTGCGTTTGAATTTCTTAGTTGTTAGAAGAATCGGGCATATTTATAGGGGTTCATAATAGCTGATGTGACATGCTTCTCTCCCCCCCCCCCATCTCCTCCCTCGAATTCAGACATATACAGCCCACTGCTACAATCCAGGAATTCTCTCCTGTACGCATTTTCCCTGTAGTGGGCTGTATTCATACAACACGATGAGTTAGATCTAATGAATTGATTGTTAAGCTAATATTAAGCTAAATGTGGTCAATTTTGGCCTTTACTGGGGTGTGGGGTGGCTGTTTGCCATATGCAAACCTGGACTTTTTGATTAGTTTATGGTTAAGTGTCTTATCTAAACATGGAAAATGGGCTAGTTAAGTAATCAGGCTGAGCAGGTTGTGAGAATGTAGGTTTAAGGTAACAGGACCTGAGGTTATCTCACTGAATATTAGCCTTAAGCAATAACAAAATATAGTACATTTTATGCTGTTTTGTTTATCAAAGTACAAATACTCATGTAAATCTTAAACTAGTTTAAGTACGTGTATATAAGCAATGTTGATTTTGTGAGAGTTCTAGCTCTGCTAGAAGTCTAGTTTCCTTTTAAAAGAATGAATGCAATGTTATTCTTTCAGCTTTCATGCAAAACATAAGCCCTTAATTTTGGGACAAAGTCCCATCCAATTATACTATGGGTCTTCTCAGTTCTTATGAAAGATTAGGGTAATTGTACATCTAGAATCCACCTGTTTTGATGTAATTATTTTTAGCCTACAATTTAAGTTCCATAATTGTGTGCAGGTAATCCATGCTTATGACCATTTGAATTTACGACAGACACCCCCCCCCCAAAAAAAAAGAACCTACTTATGACTCTGAAGTTACAGATGCTATATCACCCCTGCCTATCTCCCCCCCCCCCAACCTTTCCGGTCTGCCAGGTCTGCTCACTGATGAAATTAGTAGGTTTATGAACTTAAGCTTACCAGTACTGTGGTCCTGACTCTTAACTAGATTTCTCTAAAAAATCTGAAGTTTCTACACCTGAGAGCAATCGTAAGTTACATATTATACTGATAGTTTCAGATGAAGGAAAGGAAGTTAGATCATCCATTTTAGACTAGATGGAAGAACTACTTCTTTGCTGCTCACTGAATGCTTACTTTGTCATGGGGCTCTGCACCAGTGGATGCCTTGGCACCTTTATCCAAGGTAATGTATCTTCTGGCTTGATTGATGGATTCTTAGGCTGCCACCAACCAATATCTTGTCCACAAGTTAGTGGTACCCTGTATTCTTGATTGGGGTCTAAAAAAGAGAGTAAATCTTCTAATTGCTTGGAAAAGGCTTAAATATTGTAGGCAAGGCAAGGTAGGATCTCTAAACAAAACTGCTTTTGACCAAGCATGGCTTTATTATTTGAATAATAATAAAGCTTCTCCCTCCTGCTATTTATTTAACTACTTTATTCCCTGGAAACCCGAGGGCTATTCTTTCCTGTATTTTGCCAGACTTGCTAAACCTAGCCTGGAATCATTAATACTTTCCTAGCACTTAATGTGATGGTTTCATTTATTTTAAACTGTTGGCTAAGAATTAGTATTCAACCTAGTATCTATGGGTAGCTTTAAAAGATGGGAGCACCTGGTTGACCTTTTCTGGTTTGGAATCTAAGAATAGTCAGGCCTGATTAGTATTTGGATAGGAAACTACCAGAAAATATGAGAGGTATGGAGGAAGACAATGGTAAACAATTTTTATTCCTCTGTCATGAGAACTTCATGGATGTCATGAAGTCACCAGGAAGTGAGCTCAAGTCAAAGGAGACTTATGTACAGGCTATTGCAGCTGGTTGCTAAATTATTTAATCATCAGTTAATTGGAAACAAACGTCAATGTGAAGGTTTTTGCTTCTTTTCCATACTACCCAAATAGCTGGCAGTGAATACAGGAGGACCAAGCTGCAAGATGAGGCTTTTGTGACTTGCTCTCCTCATCCACTGCAGGAAACGCAGGGACCATCAGGTTTTCTTCTGGTTCAGTCCACATTGTCTCCTAGCATGCTCTTGAACTATGTGCTCCCTATCCAGGCTGTTGCTCTTAAACCAAAAGACTTGAAGTGTATTGTAAATTGTGAGTACAGTTAGCCCCCTGCAATGTATTCCCTGGGGGACCAGGGACCCAGCAGCCTTCCAGGCATTATGGGATTCTTTCACCCATGGCCAATATGCTGCATGATCACAAATGATGCCAGTTGTGATTAAACTTTTAGTGACTCATAGGTTCCTCTGTTCCTGCTGTATTTCTGCATTTATTGAAACTTTGGTTTAAACCCGACTCTTGGTGCTTCTTCACCTACATTTCTTGAGTCGTTTCCGTTTGATAGCCTCTTGATATTTCTCATGGCTGCCCTGGTGTTCAGAGTCGTCACCATATCCAAATTGTCCTATGGGTGGAAGTTTTGGGTAGAAAAGTTCCAATTTGGGAGGGAGTGTTCCCACTGGAGATGAACAGAAAAAAATGTCACTCCAGAAGAAAGCAATTCCCAGATAAGATTCAGAGCAAGTTGCACAATTTTTAACTATTCATAATACTTAAGTGTTGAAGTCGCAGTATATAATTCAATTGCTTAAAGTATGATTAATAAGAGACTGCCTGGAAAACCCGTTTATATCACTACTCTGATTACTGTTAATTTTTTAAGGCATTTTAAAATGTTAATTATAAAACAAAGATTACAACATCATTATGGCAGTAAGTTTTTGGAATGCATACATTTTAACAAATTGTCTGAAATTAAGCCTAGTATAGATATTTGCTCTTCAGATGTTTCTGGATGCAATACTTCAGATTGCAGTAGCAGAAAATATACCTGAAAAATTGCCTGTGTGTACCTGTAATCTCGACACAAACTCATGGGTTGAGGAGAAATACTGGTTAAAATCCTTTCCCCTTTCCTCTTCACTTCCAGTTGCAGAGTTTTAAAAATTATAATTACATTGTCATGCTGTTCCACATGTGCATGAAATATTAACTCAAATTGGGGGTTAATTAACAGGATCCACTATAGATAAGCCACTTGTATGCTGATCTATGCAATTTCATTTTCATTGAACAAAGCCACTTATCTGGCAAACTCGTAATCTAAAATTTCACAACTTTTCCTGAGGTGATGTATATATCTCCTTGATTTTTGCACCAGTCCAAATGTGGAAGACACCTGTACTGTTTCCTTGAAAATAAGACTTAGCCTGAAAATAAGCCCTAGCTTGATTTTTATGTGTACCTAATATAAGCCTAACCCAAAAATAAGCCCTAGTTAAGATACTGCTCACTCCGTCCCACCATCTGGTTGTACAAGGTGGTGCAAGGTGCATGTGAAAAAATCAAGCTAGGGCGAGTGGGTAGAGCTGCCCCACACCCACTTACCTTAGAACCGCCATAGCCAGGCCTCCCACGCCCCGACAGCTGTCATGCTGCTGCTCAACAGCTGTCATGGCCGCTCGCATCCAGACACCATGTAGCTTATCGTGCTGCTTGCGGCAGGTCACACAGCACATTGCGCCAGTGTCTCCACTTGCGGCAGGACACCACATGCCGCATTGCACCAGTGCTGCCTTCCTGCTGCAAGCAGCAGCACCGGCACAATGTACCATGTGGCATTTGTCCGTGAGTGGCCACAGAAGTCAGGCAATGGTGCAACAGGTGTCGGGGCATGGGAGGCCTGGGCTGCAGTGATCTTAAGGTAAGCGGGTAAGACATCCCCCGAAAATAAGACCTAGTGCTTATTTTGAGGCCCAAAAGAAAATAAGACCCGGTCTTATTTTGGAGAAAACACGGTAATTAGTAGGGACAGCAACATATTCACAATGAAAAACTGAGATCTGTGTTGAAGACTGAAACTCATCCACTTTCTCGCTCGCTAAAAACATTTCAGTGCACCAGTGTATGCATAAATGTGTGTGCCTGTACATGTAGCATTAAATATTATAATTTCAAAATTGTTATTCCTTGGGGCCTAGGAACAACAATTTTACCAATATAATAGGATTGATATTTTCTTTGTTGAAATCCCACCTTTTAAAACAAGTCATGGACATGCAAACTATTGAATATTCAGTACTTATGCTCCAAATGTAAGGTTTATGTTGGTATCTCATTTTAACAACATGGATTCCCTACAAAGACTAATAGCAACCAACTGTAATTGTTATGGTTTTTGTTTTAAATTGTAGAACAACTCTTAATAAATCCCAAGAAAGAAAAAAGCAAACTTTCTAACTTTATTTAAATAATGTCCTTACCTGGCACTTCATATTTTGGTAATGATAGTTTTTTATCACGAAAGGGATCCTGAGGACCTAGAAAAGTTAATCCGAAGAAAGTCATTCCTTGAGCTTTGTTTCAGTATTTAGGTTCAACTGTATCCAACTGCAATATTCTATTTCCTGGTTTCTGAAACATGTTTGTTTGTTACCGTGGTGATATACTGCTGAACTTATTACATACCTAAGAAAGCAGTTTGTGATGTCTTAAGGCAATATAATTTGATATAACTGAAGAAATTATGTATTTGGGAACCCCATTCCCCATTGTTGTGTCATCAATTTGCACTTATTTGCATACAACATCAAAGGATGAACAAAAATGCTCCCAGCTGACTTAAGGCTGATCACATTTGTTTTGTTTGCCAGTTGGGAACACCTAACCAACCTTGGCTGACCCCAGAAAGTTAAGCAATTTTGGACCTGGTCAGAAAGATTACCAGGAAATTCTAACCATGTAGGCAAAACTAAGCATCCTGGAAAAAGACAGTAGCAATTAGCTTCATAATGTTTCATGGCCTCTCTTGAGGGAATCAAATTTATTTGGCTGTAATAAATATCCAGTAACCTGAAAGCTGAATCCAATCAACTTGTTCAGGAGTCTCTGGAGCAATCCTACCAAATCTAATCAAATTTGCCAAAACCAGCTCAAATCTAGGACTCGGCTGCATGCAGCCATCTTCTGATTCTATCACACCAATAACGGCTGCCAACTTTAATCGGAAGTCAGGGTCTTTATGTCCATTGATTTTTTAAAACCTTTTTAAGAGCCAAAAGGTTACCAAAAAAATCAGTGAGCTCTCATCCAAAAAACGTTACGGGGCTGGAGGTTAAGCAAAGCCTAGAGAGTAAAGAAGTTGGAGTCAGAAAAAAATATCTAGATGAATATCGTAACCACGAAATCTTGTTTAGTTTTTTTGTCCTGTTTTTCCCCCCTCCTTCTCCTGTACTTCCAGGACCCAAAACAACGGTCGAGAAAAGACTGATCGCTTGCAAATGAAGCGGGCAAGCCAAAACCGGAAGCTCGCTAGGCAGTTTCCGTCCCCCGCTACGTGCTGGGGAGGAAGTCCGCGCGCGGCGGCGGATATAGACGCGATCACGTGAATGCTGGCCGGCGCGTGCGTGCCTTCTCCGGCGCATGCGTTGTGGTCGACGGCGACGACGGCCATCATGGCGGTGTCTAGCGCGGCGGCTGCGGGAGGTGGAAGACGCTGGTATTTCACCCGTGAGCAGCTCGCTCGGAGTCCTTCCTGGCGCTTAGGACTCGACCCGGACAAGGAGTTATCGTACCGGCAGCAAGCAGCTAACCTGCTTCAGGATATGGGCCAGCGCCTCAACGTGTATCCCTTCGGTAACTAGGCCGCGCCTCAAGCCGGGATTGGGCTGGGCAGGGTTGCGGAAAGAGGACTAGGCCCGCCGGAGATTCACGTAAACAACTTTGGGGGGGTGGGGGCTGTTAGTCTTAGGCTTACGGGGAACGGGGGGGTCGCGGTGTTAAAATGGTATCGCGGTCGTCGCTCCTGTAGGCAGGGAGGTGCTTATGTGGCTGGGGCGCCTTAGGCCGGAGCTTGATTTGGAGCTGCTAAACAGATTAGGTTTGCTCGGCGGTTGTGGAATGCTAAAACGCACACGTGCAGGGTGTCGGCGCGCCGTGAACCGTTTAGGCTGGAGGGGGTCTGAATTGATTTGCAAACGCAGAAGAGGCCAGTTAGCAACACGTTACTGGCAAGGGCACTGGTCTGCCGTGTTGCATTATTTGGATGGTACGTAATTTCCAAATTTGATAGTGTTTGAGGGCAAGGGAAAAGGGAACCATCCTTCCCCCGTGTTTGGTTTAAGTGTTAACATTAATTTACTTTCGAGCCCCATCTTTTTACCAGCCGTATTAGTATTTAACATTTTGGTTGAATAAATTTTGAAGCCCTTAATACAAAGCTTAGTTCAACTTTTTTGAAGATGCAATTTAGCAGGCTTAATATGAAAATATTTGCAGTGTGTGTGTGTGTGTATATAATTGTAAAATGGATTAAAATATTTACGTAAGGTCTTAAGTCAGTCTAATTGTGTACATCCGTGTATAGTTTTACTTAGATATCAGTTCTATTCTTAGCTTAGTTTTAGGAAGCCAACTTTTTTTAATACTTAGCTTTCCCATAATTTTTTCTTATGAAGAATAGTGCACTATTTAACATCTTCCTTAATGATGAACAACTAGTTCTCAGCTGACTATTAATACAGCAATTGTTTATATGCATCGATTCTACATGGTTCAATCTTTTACCCACTTTCATCGAAATGTAAGTATGTTATCAGTTTGTGTTTATCAGCCGGAGTTTTGAATGGATTTATTATATATTTTCTTTTTGGCTGATAGATTAAAGAATATGTGCATAATATGGAAGTAGTAGAACTTTAATAGTTGAAAAAATATACTGTGGAATTTAAGTCTTCAGGTTCCTTCAAATTTATGCTTAGATCGACATGCTTACAAGTAATAATGAGGTTCTTCATTTTTAAAATTAAAAGGCTTTCAAGGAAACAATTATAAACAATGTTACTTTAGAATATAACAGTCTGCAAACAATATATGGCAAATTTTCAAGCATTACTGATAAAATGCTTGCTAGAACACTGACATGTTAACTGGATGCCTGACAACAAGGAAGTTTACTTTCTGAGGGAAACATCTTAAATTCTAAACATTTCAACGGAGAATGATTGGTTTATGGTTTCCCATAAACAGTTTATAACCAACCTACATATTCGGACTTCAGACTTTTAGCTGGATTTGTGCAGATAAGTTACTAAGATTTATTTTGTAAGATCTTATTTATTTTCTTTACTAAGATTTTATTTTGTGATCATTCAGTAATCCACATAGGCTCATAAAAAAATTATGCTCACAGTGTGTTTTTGTAACTTGTCTAAGGAGAGAGAAAAAGTTTGCAGACCGAAAAGGTGCTAAATTAAAGTCAGAGTGAAGAAACATTCCCGCTTCAACTATTTGCAGACAATTTTGGTTTTAACATGTATATTTCTTTGCCTTTGCACATTTGAGAGTAGTGTGATTTCACTATTTAGGAGACGGTATATTTAATACATTTCTTCTCTACAAAGGCTGTGGCTCCAGCTGCCCTTTTCCTGGCAGCCAAAGTGGAGGAGCAGCCTCGAAAATTGGAGCATGTCATCAAGGTCACTCATGCCTGTCTGCACCCTCTGGAAGCTGCTCCTGATACACGGAGTGAGGTAAGTAGTTAAATTTCTGTGGAAGATGTACTGTACACAATAAATCAGAAAGAAAGAACACATCCTGGTAGTGCAAATCCACCATGCTTTATTTTACTGAGAGTGCTACAGCCATCTTGAAATACAATTGAATAATTTCCAGAATAAGAATATTTAACAGTTGAATACAGATAAAGAGTTACTGCTCTTGGTGCATAGTACAGAAAGCTCTCGGTTTTTAAGCCAAATTGCTTGTCTGTCCTGTGTGTTCTGGCCAGTGTGTTGATGAAAGCTTGGTTGTAGCACAGCTTGCATTGAGAAATGGATGTTGCCTGCCAGGATCACACTCATGGCTATATAGAAGTTGATTTGTGAAATCCAGTTGTTTTTACTGTTCAAATAAAAATATTAAGCACATTGTTTCAGTTCTTACCACAGCCCTTCCTGACAGGACCAGCACATCTAACCTTGCCAACAAGGGGGAAGCTTTATTTTAAAGCTAAATTGGAACAGAAGGGCAATTTTGAGCTTGTGCTACAGGACAATTTCAACAGTTGCAGTATGCAATCAGCAACTTTACTTGTGTGTGCATTTGGTGCTCTTTCCTCTGGAAATGGGACATTTATGCCCATTTTCTCCAGCACAAATATAATAAAGATTCCCCCTTGATGTTTTTGCCTCCTCAAGAGAGTGTTAGAAATATGCAGGCTTAATACAGAGTGCCTCATCACAAGTAACCTGCCTGTCCTCTCAACCCCAGGGTTACCTGCAACAAGCCCAAGACCTGGTCATTCTAGAGAGCATAATACTGCAGACCCTGGGTAAGTTTTCCAAGCGGACGGGCTGCTTCATGAATCTCAGACCCAGGAATGTTCCGCAGAATGGAGAGTCTAACCCAACCCCAGTCTTCTTCACAGCTGACCAATATGGGAAGCCATCAGTCCAGGCGACAGTCCTTGTCATAATGGCCAGTTTATGACTTGTTTATGTTTTGAATAAATATACTCATACAACTATGAATGTGCAAACAGGATTTTCTTTTTAACAGGATTTATATCCTTTAGGTTCCAGGCATTGTACTCTGGATTGAAGTCTTAGCAGCTTGACAGTCTAATGTTTCAACTGTATTACTATATCAGATTGATAATCCAGGATAGGAAATGAATATCCTGATAAATTTACTATACCTTATTAATGTTAAGCTTTTGCAGCACCTTAAATGTCATTCTTCATTTGAAAGGTTTATAGCAATTAAAATGGTATTTTTTGCACTTTGATAGTTGATAGACTCACCATTATAAAATATATGTGTGTTCCAACTGTTTACTGTTATATGCAAAATGCATTTCTATTACTGTTGAGCAAGACATTTTGACTTTAACTGTATAGTGTGTAAGCATGTTAATCCTTGCTGTGAAACATTGTAATGCATGAAACAGGTTAAAGATAATTTAACACAAATGCTTAATTGTGATGGCCAGTATGGACATAATCTATAAACCTGTACCCTGTTAATTTGGAATAAAGGATATTAGTTTCTTCATATATTTTCCTTTAACAAGAATAAAAATCTTATCAGAACAAACTTAAAATTGATTAAGAACTATTCTAAGAGTAAAGCACTTGCTTGGGTTATTAAAGTGAGCAGAAAAACAAGTAGTTGCTAGGATTTTATTCTCTAATTCAGAATCAATTTTAGAATACTTGAATGTGTGTCAGTATTTTTACCAAGAAATTTAGTATGTCAGAAACTTGCAATATCTGTTGCATTCTTGTGCTAGATAATTGATGTATTTGAGCCCAGGAGATGTCCTGTTTGCATCTGAGCACAGAGCGGTATTAATTGACTGGAGGAACAATCTACTTTGCCTCCCAGGATCAGAGCCATGCATGGTATGTAGAATTACAAGCAAATTATATCCACGTTCTAAACATTTCCTTTTTTCTTCTAGGATTTGAAATCACCATAGATCATCCTCATACTCATGTGGTGAAGTGCACACAGCTAGTTCGAGGTATGTTCCAAACATGACTGTGATTGTTGCTCAGACACCATACATGCAAAAATGGTTGTTTACTAGCCCAGAAATTTCCAGGAATACATTTCCTTGGTAAAAAATGCCATGTTAAAAAGGAAAAAGAAGATGCTGTTACTGTACTAAATATATACCTTTTGCATGTCTAGAGGATCAAAGGGTTCAAAATGAAAATACCAGTGCCAGCCTTTTGTAGCAGAAATGTATATACTCAAGCTGTGCACAGCATTCTATATGAAATGCTTTGCAGTTTGCATGCACAGGTGTTTTGTTTTATTAGTAATTCAATGGGAGGGTTGCCTATGCTTGAACATTTATAAGGAGACAATCTACCAATTTTAATGCTTTATATACTCTTCTTTAGAAACATCCTTTTGAATGCTTTGGACAGCTGTACTATATAATATGTATCTTAAAGACTATACCGTATATGGTGCTCACAGCTTCCTCTGACTAGAATTGCAAAGAATATATTTTCTGTCATGTTGAGAAACAGTACCATTTCTATGTCCAAATAATATTTTGAGAAGTCCAATATGACTCCTTACCCAAGGCCAGAAAAAAAGCTGGAAATCTTTTCCTATCCTCACGTGACAGGATTTTGCTCACTGTAATCATTCCCCTAGACAATAAGCCCAGGGTTCCCACAAAAAGTTTCCCAGTCTTGGCATATAGAATTGGAGGAAATCCATAATGTGTTACACCTTAAGTATTGGCAAATTTAACTTGTGACTTTTCTCTTTCAGCCAGCAAGGATCTAGCACAAACGTCCTACTTCATGGCTACCAACAGGTAGATGTTGAGAATTCAGATTTATTTGTTTTATTTGGAAATGTTTTTTGGTAAATTATTGCAAAAAAGTAATTGAAAAAATATGCCACATTTAGAGTGCATTCTTTGACATCAGAACAGTAGATTTCTTTAAAGTTTATTTCTTTTAGCTTGAATTTCAGAACAGGAATATACAAAATATTCTTATAAATGAGCACACATATTGCTAGTCCATCTATGACCAATTCTCTTTATTGTGACTATAATGGCAAGAAATAAAGACATTTTTAAAAAAAATCTGTCCTAGCTGCCTAAAAGAAATCCTATTTCTTGTAAATGAAATTTTAAGCTACAAGTTATTACTAATGAATTAATTACCTGGTTTGTACAATATATTATGGTTTAATTAAGCATGTTTTGCTATGGAAACACAGACTATAAATTTATGAATTAATTTATCAAGTACAAGCACCTAAATCAGTGCTTATCTATTTACACCAGCCATGGTTTTCTATATCATTCAATCCTGTGGAAGAATATTAAATCTCATGTTCATTTCTCTTGTCTTCAGAATTAAAAAAAATAAAGACAGTGAAGCCAAAAAAAATAAATATAAAATGGGTTTGATCTTGATTAGGCTATTGCAGATTCTGATTTTTTTTTTTTTAAAGAGAAGCACATTCTCAGTGTTTTTTGCAGATTCAGAAATGGTAGCCTATTTCCTATGGCACATATTAATAAAGTTTAGTTCTTGACTTATGACAGCAATTAGGATTGAAATTTCCATCGCTAATTGCATTCCTGGTTATCATTGTTAACTGAATCCCACAAGTTGTTAGGTGAAGCAAATTCCTGCTGGCCTCCTACAACCAAAATCAGTGGGGAAGCCAGCTGGAGGTTGCAATCCTAGGCCATAAGGCAGCTAAGTAGCTGCTGCCAGGTGGAGGGAAGGAGTAAGGGAGTGAGTGAATAGTGCCATATGGGCCAGGGTGTGACGGGCTGCATGAGAGGCATGGGTCAGGGAGGGCATTTGAGGTTGTGTGAGTGCAGAGGAACTTCGATCTTCCCTGCTGGCTTCCCCAGTGACTTTCTAGTGAAGACAGCAGAAAAGGTTGCAAATTGTAATCATGGGGTGCTTGACAATTGGCCATTAATGTGAACAAGTTATCAAGCATCCAGATTGTGATCATGTGACCGTGAGGGTATTAAAATGTCTGCAACTTTTGAAGTTGGGTTATAACCACCATTCATCTGTTGTAACTGGGGTGGGTTGCTCTGGTCTTTGCTCAAGATATAGCTGTAAGTACATATTTGTGGCTGGGTATTTGCATGGGCATATTTGGATTAAATATTTCTACTTAAAAGTTAGAGCAGGGGTTTCCAACCCCCAGTCTGTCAACTGGCATCGGTCCGCAGCATGCCAGAAACTCGACCGTGCAAACAAAGCCCCAACCAAAGGTGCAGGCAGCATGTGAAACCATGCCCCCTACAGTCCGTGGAAAAACCCCTATGCATGGAACTGGTCTCTGGTGCCCAAAAGGTTGGGGACCACTGAATTAGAGGATGATGAGGCTTATAATTGAAAAGAAAAGTAAAGCTATTTTTGAAAGAACCATCCAGAATGTTTTAATAGCAAATTGTTACCTTAAGATACTTTTTTCTGACCTTATGTTTTCTAAACCTTTTGAGTATTTATGTTTAATCACTGTTTGGGATATTTATATCCCAACATCTAAAAATGTTAGATCAGCTACCACTGAATTTAGCAATACTGGCTGTATTTTATGCATATTCGTAAAGAAGTGCCTAAACACTGGTTCTGGCTAAGAAGTGAACAAACCTGAAGTATTTTTAATTATACTACACAGAGGATTAAAAGAAACTAAGGATCTCATTATTTATTTAAAAAGATAGTTACAAGAAAACTGTTAATGTGTGGTGGCTCATGAAATGCAAGAAGCCAAAGAAGTCCATTGTCCTTCCTGTAGCAAATTGAAAGGACTTAAGTTCTCTTGCTTTCTGCCTAACAGTTAATATATTGTTTCATAGAACAGAGTAATAATGCACAACAATGTAAAAAAGTGTAGACCTGGTGGATGCATAGTATTCAAGATGTGCAATCTGATGACTAGCTAGCCATGCTAGAAAGTTGAGTTTTTTAGGAAGAAGGCTTTAGGCTATCGGTATGGATAGACTTTAGAGCTCTTATACTCCATCCCAGACTGCTTGCAAATTGCATTGCATGGCAGCTGTTGCCCTTTCTATATCCATTTTTTTTCATCATATCAAGTGATGTGAGTAGATACTGGTCTGTAATTTACATATTTTTCAAGGGGCTTCTTTTTCTCCAGTACTCACCATTTGCACATTTTTGCCATGCACTGTTATTAATTTCCTGAAGGATTTTATGGATTATAAATGCTGCCTAAAGATTGCCATCTGCCAGCATATTTTGCCGCCTCATATTTCTGGGTCCAGTTCCTTGTAGGTTGTTGGGCAACCTTCTTTAATTGTTTGAATCTTGTTAGAATAGGAACTAATGGAAATATACAAACACCTCTTTTAGTTGATTTAAGGCTTGAGTTGGTTTTAACATCAGCTGTACTTTGTGGTCTGATTCAAAATTTACTGCTTTCTGTGATCAGTTTAACTACTAAAAGATGGATTTGTTGCAAGGAGCAAATCATTCAGATTTTTTCCTAGGATTATGTCCAAGTGCTGTTCTACAATGCAATTTGTAACTTTGTTTGGAGTTAATTCCTTTGCCTTCCATGAAGATCATGTGGGTGTCCTGGAGCTCCAGGCTGACAGAAGCTCTTGGAAAACCTTGTGGGAAAAGGCTGAAATAGAATTATTGTGCAAGGCAAGCTTGACCTTGCAGGATAATAACATTTTTTTAAAGCTGAGGGATGCCTAATTCCTGCAGTGTCTGTCCAGCGGGCGGTTGTATGTGCGGCTGCTGTTCAAGCTTGGGAGCTTACAGCTTTCTGTTTCTCTCCCCCTGCTGGTGATGTCAGCCTTCACCTAACAACCTTCAGCCTGCAGTACACCCCTCCCGTTGTGGCCTGCGTCTGCATCCACTTGGCCTGTAAGTGGTCCAACTGGGAGATCCCAGTCTCCACGGACGGGAAGCACTGGTGGGAGTACGTTGATGTCACTGTAACTCTGGAACTCTTGGATGGTAAGTTTGGAGCAAGGTCAAATACATTCTATGCCCAATAAGAGGTACTCCATTAACTTAATATTTTATTTCTGACTTCTGTATCAAGGTTTCCAGCATGACAGTAAAGAAGTGGGATGAATTTTGTAAACTGAACCCGTACTATTAGGCTTTGGACTGCTCTGTTTTTTTGCTGACAAGGATGGACATTAAAATATGCTCCTGTAGAATTTGTGCTGTAATACTATACTGCTTACTAGCTTTATTCTTGTGTTTGTGTTATAGAATTAACTCATGAATTCCTTCAAATCCTTGAGAAAACTCCTAATCGACTGAAACGAATCAGGAATTGGCGGGTAAGATGCTTTGCCAATTTTGTACTTCTCTTTGATAAAAATGTTGAAGGAAGACTGTTGCTTAGAATACTAAGATACAGCCAAGCAACCTCTGCCTCTTTCATGTTTATAGCTTTATAATTGGGGTTAACCCAGATACACACTCATAAGCATTTTGAGACACCCATCAATTTCCAATACAAATTTAAAAATTCACTGCAATGTCTGGGATTATTTCAAGTAGAGCTCTGGCTTTCAGAAATCAGCTATCATATTTCATTACAAGATATCTGGGTTCCACATGAGCTCAGAGTCAGTATAAGAAAAAAAATACCTTTGATGGCTAGTTGCCATCCAAGGCTGTGCAGCGGATATCCTCCACCCAAAAAAGAAAGGATCTTCATCTTCTAAACATGGAGCAGGGGAGCAATAAAATTTTGGAGAGCTATGGGTATTAAAAAAAAGAAAAAACAAACACACACATACACACATAGAAGGAAATAGCCAGAAAGCGGAAGAAACCCAGGAAATACTATTAGGTAATTATTTCTCTATAATGCTGATAATGTGGGATGATTCCAATATTTTGTGATAGGTCACACAGCACATGTTATGTATGTTATGTAGAAACCACAGTACAAATGGTTTTCCAAAATTTCAAATGTTCCTGTTGCCCCAGGTAGATTGGAGAATCCCTGTTTTAGAAATATGTAAGCAGTAGTGCTCAATGTAGAATAAAGTAACAGGTCAAATAAGAGCATTCACAGAATGAAAACAAAGTAGTTTTAAATAATCTAAAGAATAAAAGCATCTCGTACTGAAATGCTTTAAATAAACGGCAGGTAAGCCTCTGCTAGGAATGCATTCTATAAGTACAGAAAATCAAAAAAGGATTTTGAGACACGCCGAGCCTTCACTCAAAATAATGAGGAATAGAGGGCTTTAGAAGGAAGACTTTGGGGACAAATGTGATAGTACAGCATCAACCTTCTAGACTAATAAAGTAGTTATGACAGCTTTTATTAAATTTATTAACGAAATTATTTGTTAATGGCTTTTTAAAAAAGGCAGTTGTCATTTCATCATGGTGTGATTTATGAATAACATGCATAAAAAATGAACGCTATATGGTACTTCAGCAAAATAAAGCAGTGCATGCCTATATAGCATTCCTTTCTCTCTAGGGATATTGTATGGCTACAAGAGATTAGTATACCAGTTTTGAATGCTTTCATTTTAGGCCTGTCAAGCAGCCAAGAAATCAAAGACGGATGACCAGAGTGAGGATGATGGCCTTTCAGAACAGACAATCCTCAGCATGATCTCTAGAAGTGCATCCGACATAACTATTGCAGGCCTGATGAGCATGTCAACATCGTCAACTACTGGAGCCGCTGCTTCACTTCCAGCTACAGAAGGAGACTCTCCAGGGGAACAAGGCGGTACAGATATTTCATCAGATAGCTGGATGGCTCAGCACCCTTCGTATAAACAAGAGATCAGCCATAGAGCTAATGAAATTTCTGCCAATCCTGATCATCTACATCAAGATAGCAGTAGTGGTGGCTCTTTTGTCAAGCAAAACATCAAGGGTGCACCTCTAGCAAAAGTATCGTTAAAGGAATACCGTGCCAAACATGCTGAGGAGTTGGCTGCACAGAAACGCCAGCTAGAGAACATGGAGGCAAATGTGCGTTCTCAATATGCTTATGCTGCACAGAACTTGCTTGTACAGCAGCAACGTGAACGGGATGTGCAGCAGGAGAATAATTCCTCTCCAATTATCCTGAAAATCCCTCTAGGCAACAATTCTGATGGCTCTGAACGGCCTCCTACTGAAAAAGCTGATAAACCCTCATCTGCACTTAAAGTACGGTTGCCTACCCCAGGAGACAAGCCTGTTGCTTCTTCCAAACAAGATGATATAAAAGTGCGCATTAAGGTGCCACCTCCCATGGAACGACACAGCCTAGCTGATGAAAACAGTGGCAAGAGCAGGGGAGAGCACAAGGAAAAGCATAAGATCCATTCTTCTAACCACCATCATCATCATAACCATCATTCTCACAAACATTCATATGGGCAACCTGTTGTCAACACCAAACGTCCAGGGGATCCCAAGCATGTTAACCCAGCTGGCATTGTGTCACACAAGAGTTATGTCCCAAATTGTTCCTCCCGTAAGAGACCACTTTCTGAGGAGACTTCAGTTACAGTCCATGAACATCAGCCCAAAATCAGTAAGAGTTCCAAGGGGCCCACTGTGCCATTCCCATTCCCTCAGCATTCTGGCCACAGCTTGGAAGCAGCTGGTCTATCTTTTGCGCAGGCTAACAAAGCCAGAGGGGCTCATGGAAAATTGGACAAGAGCGCTGCTGGGGCCAATGGACATAACATGAACCAATCCATTGACTATCAGGACACAGTGAACATGCTGCACTCCCTGCTCAGTGCACAAGGCATGCAACCCACCCAGTCATCCAATTTTGACTTTGTACATCATTATGGCGAATACTTGAACCCCAGGGCTGCTGCAAGTGTTGATAAGCCACGACCACCCCCACTCCCATCAGAACCTCCCCCTCCTTTACCACCACTCCCAAAGTGATAGTTTTAACTACTGAGGTTCTACAAAAAAAAATGCTCATAGTAATCTCCACTGCCTTGCGTGAATGCCCTGTCCCCTTTTTAAAAGAAAACATTTTTTTTATTATTAGTAGGAGAACATAGAGTCCTTGAAACTGTGAAAAGATACGCTCTTCTTTCTCCACGTGCATCCCCACCCACCCCTCCTTTCAGCTCTTCTGGATGGTGAAATTATTCCTATAAGAGCAGCTGTCAACTTCAGAGGTGAGGGTGGGCTTGAATGTTATCAACCCAATAGGAAATGGTGCAGGACTATTTAAATTGACAGTCTTTTCTCCTGTTCTTAAAAAAAGAGGACTTTTAAAAATAATTTAAAATAAGTTATGTGTTTAGTGTTGATTTTATTTTTCTAATGTGGGTAAAGGAAGGAGCTATAGCAGAAATTGAAATGGAGAAGGGCACGAGTTCTGTCTACTTGCAGTTGTTAATGTGTCTTGTCCCAGTGGAAGTTGCCTCTGCCTGAACAAAGGCAGCGAAGGTTGGAAAGGAAGAATAGGGAGAAAGGTGTGAGAGACGCATGAACTGAATATAAGTAAAGCAGAAAATGGAAGTGGTGAAGCAGAGTTTTCCAGTTTCTCCTTACTTAGATCTGTGATTTTTCATCAGTAAGTAAATGGAGACAGATATAAACTTAAATTTCCAAAGAATGGTGGAATCAGAAATGTTAGTTAAGTTGCTAACTTTTTTCAGTCCTTCCTGCTGCTCAAGGATAATTTAGGAGTGAGATTTTATAAATTCACTTCTTTCTTGGCCACACTGCTTCTTTAGGAGTGCCGTTATTATATTTGCCATTTCAGTCTTTGTCTCACTGGAAGTCAAATAGCTAACATGACTTAACCATTAAAAAATCTCACAGGACTGTATTTCCGTGGTGGGCAGCACTGCATGCTAGTGCATGAACTCTTGAGAGTGCCTTCAAAAAAATGCTGCATTAGTATAGTTTGGGAAAATGTGTGTTTCAGCAGAGGAGGAGGAACTAGAACAGGCCGACAGCTTATGGACATTAGAGCAGTAATCGTGATTCTGGGATGCTTTATATTATACCTTAAATACATTATGGAATATGAGATTTTCACATTTTGTCCAAAAGGAAAAAAGATGTAAAGATGACCACAAACGAATCAGGCAAATTTGGAGAACAAAGATTGCGAGCCTGTGGCCTTCAAATATTAAGTTATATTTTTTAGTATCCCTCAGTTTTTCATGATAGTATGGGCTCCTGGAAATTACAGCTTGCCAATATTTAAAGGGTCTAGTTTTTCTATCTCCAAAAGGGAAGAAAATTGAATAAAAGTAGGATAAAGACTTGTGAATATAAAGATGTCGATACAATACAAAAATAGCCAGTTTGAAGGTGCCCTGAATTGGTTTGAATGTTGATGTAGCATTCTGAACTACTGGTATGCTAAAAATGGGGCTAATTCTACAAAATCAGCCTTGGTTTGTAATCCAGTATTTGGACAAAGTATTTGGAGTGAGTGGTCTTCAATCTCAACTTTCTTTTTTGTCTTTTAATATAGTCCCCTTGTTCCACAAGTCATTTCAGGGTATTCCTACTGTTGTGAAGTGAATTCCAAATTGAAATATGAGGGACTGTGACTTAAAAAGGATTTGCTATCCAAAATGGATTACCCTAGTATATATCAATAGAGGCCCAATCCAGTATGTTCAATAGTAACTACGAGCTGTGGCCTCTGTAATGTCATGTGAGTGAATTTCATTGCTGCTGGTTTCAGATGATGCATCATGTTTAAAATACGACACTCATCTGCTTGTTTTTGCCAAAGTATTTTCTCTGAATTTGGAATAATTAGTTTCCCATCACCTTTGGGTTTCTGAACCAATGGTGTCCCAGCTATTGATGCAAACTTTGGCCTAGTTTTGTGTAATGTTTCAGAAACTCTTTCTAATTCCTGGCTCATTTTATTACTATTCCACGTTTCAATAAATGTACTGTCTCCGCATTTAATTTGTTCCTTGTGAAATTTCTTGCTAATATTTGAATGTATGAGGGAAAGTATACTTTTTATATTTGGACAGTAACAGCAGTATTCTGAATCTAAATCTTCCTTGTTTATTTCCTGATTCTTTATTTACACTGAGATGTAAAAGTAAGCAATAGCAATTACAATTTAAAAACAAATCATAATGGATATGAACAAAAGAAAGCAAAGAAGCAAGTAGGAAAGGAAAATAACTTGTGCATGATTTAAAAAAACAGACCTCATTTTGTAGACTCTCAGATGTTCATATTTTCAGATTTTGAATTATATTTTGTCAGTTGAAAACTGCAGGTTACATTAACCCTTCATTTACTATGCTTACTAGAAGTTCCTGGGTTACCCATGGAAATGAATGTGGCAGTTACATAAGAGTAATGTATGCTGAATTGTCTAAATCATCTCTTGGTCCTTATGTTTTAAAAAAATTGTTTCGATCAGCTGACATTTTCTAGGCTTGCTTGAAACATCATGTTCGGTAATCCATGTTTTGTATATTGTACGGATATGCACCTGCATGTATCAACTACCATATTTATAGTTATTAATAATACAGTATGCAAATTTATAATGGACTTGTAAAACCATAGTTATGTGTATGCAGAAAAAAAGGTAGGGAGCTTTCTCAGTCACACAAATAATATTGAAAAGCAGATTTTGATGAGAATAGTACCAACTTCTTTTGCATTTGCAGTTGAGCAATTGTTAAGATTGAGTGTTTAATCCTAAAATAAAATGCAGAGTCCATATAATTCATACTGGACTGCAAGGAAAGTCCCTAGCCTGGCACACTCTGTTTTGATCTGCATTCTTAGAATTCCCATGTTGGTTATGCCTGCTGGCCGTTTCCAAAATTGCATTCTGTTTTTTTAAAGGGATTTGACTGGAGAATGACTTTTACAAAGCACTTAAGTTCCTCTCTACCTAGCTTGAATTGTCAGCAGGCCTTTAAAACATATATCCAATCCTGTTGAACTTCAGGGTTTAGTGACTTCCTGATGCCTTGTTGACATCTTCAAGGCAAAATGCTGCAGAGACTGCAGGCAACTGAACAAGGACTGACTGGGCTCTTGTCTTGATAACCAAGTGTTCTGACTTGTCATTGTTTGCATAGCTGAACACTGCCTCTGAAGATGTGCTTTCACCAGCCACAGTTGCTGGTGAAATATTAGGAAATCTTTTCTCTATATTAGTCACTAAAACCTGAAGCCCAACAGTTACCAGCCATGAAAGCCTGCAGCCAGTATACCATACATTAACTTCAAAAGTTAATGATATAGCTTGGATTTCAAGGTAACTGAGTTTATTCTGCTTATTATTTTCTAGTGTTCTTTGCTCTCTCCTATCTGAGTTGCAAAATGCGTAGCCATAATTCATTGTTTTTATAAACCTTTCTGAACTCTCTGATAATTCAGACTGATTTATAGTTATAGAACTACTAAGATTTGTACAGGTTGGGAATGTAAACGATAGGATAATATCTAGACATAGTCTGAAATCTTTAATGCGTAAATCCTGTAGAGTAGAGTAATGCCACATTGGGATGGTAATGTGCATTACAGATAGTTCCCACCATATGACTACAATTGGGACCTAGAATTTCAGTCAGTAAGCAGTACAGTCATTAAATGAGTCATGTGAGTGGACCAGGGTTGGGCTGCTGCATGGACGCAGAGGTTTGGGCAAACCTCTTGCTCTGAGTTGTGGCTGGGCCCGCCCACCTGCCCTTGCCCTAAGCTATCGCTAAATAATTCACCTTTCTGCTGCCCCAGCTGCTCAGGTGAGCTTGCCGTCCCTGCTGCATTCACCGGATTTGCTTTCTTCATCAGCTGCCTCCCTCTAGCTTTGCACGAGCCCCAACGTGGCACAAGTGAAGCGAGCACATGTGCAAATGTGCATGCGTGGCCAGCAAACCTCTTGCTCCACAGCAAGAGCAGCCCGCCTCGAGTGGATCCATTTTTACGACCATTTTTACCAAGGTCATTAAGCAAATCCAGCTTCCCCAATTAACTACTTGTTGGAAGCCAGCTGGGAAAGATTGCAAATTGCAATCACATGTCTGCAAGATGTTGTAACCCCCCTAAATATGGGTTGGTTACCAAGGGCCCAAATTGCAATTCATTGGTGTTGGAAGAAATATCCATCTGGGTCAGTTCCAATTCAGAAGAAAGGCACTGGAGATAAAATGGAGGCTGGAGGCTGTTTGGAAAGCAAGGTTTATTGATAAAGCAGAACCACCAAGCACATGTGATTCTGGGCAGCTGACAAAATGGAGTTGAGAGTGGGGGTATACCTTCTTTCGGTTTTGTATTTGAGCTTCCTGTTTCTGTGCAAGAACATGTCCTTTAATATTGTATTGGCTGTTACCAGATTTCTGTGGGGTCATGTAGGGGTCATATAGGGGTCATAGCTGGCTCTATAGACAAAAGTGCAAATCGTGGGTGCTTGTCTGAGCTAATTTGGTCAACCTCTGGCTTATTATTTATCCAAGCTCCCAGGACCGCTCTAGGGTTAGTACAATGAAGGGGCTATGGACTGCTCTGGGCTGCTTCTAATCCTACCATTCTGCCTTTGTTTCAAAATATCCTGTCTTGAATGGATTGCCAAATCTGCATTCCTAAAAGGTAGCCTCCTCAGTTTCTGCTTTGGAGCAGGGAGATGGGGGCTGCTTCCTGCCTCTTAAAAAAACATGTTTCTCCATTTCTCATTCAGGGAAATATAATATTCTGCTTTTTAAAATATTTCATTCTTCTAGGAAAGGGGGGCTTCCCATACTGGGGATGGTGTGACAGTTGTAACGTTGTCAAAGGTGCTTTTTTCTGAGGTTCTAACTTTGAACCATCATTAACCAAACTCATAAATTAAGCACGTTATTATGTATCTTTGATTAGTCTGTATTTGGAACTAACGGGGATAAATACTGGTTATCACCAAAAATTGTCAAAGGGATACTTTGCACTAGAAAGTATATTTGCAGAAAGAGGGGACTTCGGGGGAAAAACATGTTTCCCAAGTAATAAAAAACTAACTGGCTAGAGGAATCCAGCAAAAACTCTTCAAAGAAAATGAAATTACACTAAGTAGGATGTTAAGCTTTCAGCCCTGTACAAGTAAAGAAGATAACACTTGTAAATCTTAATTGCTGCAACTCCAAATTCCTCCTCACTTTACATTTTCAAAATATTGTTTTAAGATATGTTCCTTTTAATCCCTTATCCTTTTCTCCACATAGTTTTCATACTATGCAAGACCACATAACCAAGTTAGTTGTGCTGGCAAAGCTAGGCATATAGCACTTCAAACATCAACAGTAGTTGGCTGAAGAATTTTTCATATTTTTTTTTAATTTATGGAAAAGCAATTTAGATAAATGAGCAGAGTAAGTCATCACAACCACCTTGAATAAAGTGAAAGAAGGAAACTGATTTAGTTTTGGGCAACTAGTAAAGGGGAATGAAGGGATCGATACATTTATAATCTGAATGCAGGCACATTAATCTCATACTGATATGCTCCAACTGTGGCCCATGCCACAGTTGGAGATTAAGAAGGGACGACAGTATGTAACAATTGAAAGGCAATGAAAAATTTAAGAGATTGAATGCCACCTGACTTTGGGAGGTGCAAGGAAATGAAGACGGAGACTTACAAGAACACTAGGAAATCCATTCTCTATTTCCATGTCTCATATAGCATATGGAATAATGGGTTTAAATTATAGGAAGCAGATTTCAATTAGCACAAACTTGTCGATATTAAGAATGGTAGTGACAAAGAAGCAAAATGTTCTTTTTTTTTGCAAAACAAAGTTTGAGTTAGTCCTGCTAAAGGTGGTGTCCAGCTATGGACATTCCATTAATTGATCTTAACACGTGTTTCAGCAATTCCAGCTTCATGAGATAGAATCCTAGCTTCCTCTACGTTAAATCCCGTCCTGCTTGAGTAGAATACCAAAATCAGCTTTAAAGTTGGTAGGTTTCATATCTTAATGAAGTCTACTTAATATGAAATACTTCGTTTATATTAGCCCTCAAAGCGGCTTACTACAATGAAATTAAAAGCAGGCCATAAACCCAGTCAAAATAGTTTAAATCGGGATCATTTAAAAAAATAATAAACCGTTAAAAAGACTGACGCCCTCGGTCTCTCCAATGCTTTCCTAGTGAGGAATCCAAGGGCGGTTTTCTGACCGCCTTTTTCCGCCCGCCCTCTACACCGGCTCGAATGACATTTCCTTTACCCAATCCCGTCCTGGTCTACGTCATCTCCGGATTGGCTGGCGATAGCGAGCTCGAGGCCCTGGTGAGAGCCAGAGCGCGAGGAGGAAGGTAAGATGGCGGCTGTTACTGCGCTGACAAAAAAAAAAAGCGAGGGCGGATTTGGGGCTTTTCCACACACACACACACCCTCCAAGCGGGCTTTTCCTCTCGCTCTTGCCAAACAGCTCCTCGGAAAAAGAAGCAGCAGGCGTGGGGGAATCGTATATGGCCGAGGGATCGTAGTCCCCGGAGGGGGAAGGAGGAGCGCCTTCTCGACTGGGTTGGGGAAGGCTTCGCCCCCGCGTGTCTGAATTAAGCGCCGCTCTCGAAGCGCAGAAAGCAGAAAGGCGGCGGCGGGGGAGGGACTTTTAATCCCTTCTAGGGTAAAAGAGGGAACATGTTTTGTATGAACTTTAAATAATGTTACGGTTAGGAAGAGTCTCCGTCGTTTCTGCCGGCGTTCCGTGATCTTCGCCATCGTATAAAGGATCTTCTCTCCGGGTATTTAGTTACAGGAGCCGCAGCTGCTTAAGCGGTTAAAAAAATAAAAATAATAAGGGTTAATGGGGGGGAGGGGAAAGGGAACAGGGAAATGCCCAGCCTGTTGAGGAACTGGGACCGGGAGAAGAGGAATGGTCGTCGCAAGAGTCTTATTTACATTTCTTGCCTTTTCGGGGTTCTGGTCGGAGTGTTGTGGATTGCTTTAGGGTCCAGTGAATCCACGGATTGCCGGTAGCTGCATAAATCTGAAATATAGAAAATCTGGTGATTCAAGATTGATCAAGAGGAAAGCTTGATAGTCAGAAGGATAACCGAAATAACCTTGTTTGGGGGGGGGGGGGAACAAAGGGATTTTTATAGTAGCAGAAGTGACTTCTTTTTTTTTACTTATGTCAAGTCTGTACTAACGTGTTCCTTATAGGCACTGGCATGAACAGAATTCGCATTCATGTTTTGCCTTCAAGTCGGGGGCAGCTCACTCCTGTGCCAAGGCCACAAGAAACCTTGTCCTGTGCCTTTGCTCACCGTCCATGCTCTCAGCCTCGTTTGGAAGGACTGGAGTTCTGCATTAAACACATCCTTGAAGACAGAAATGCACCCTTCAAGCAGTGCAGCTATATTTCAACTAAGAATGGCAGGAGGTGCCCAAATGCAGCTCCCAAGCCGGAGAAGAAAGATGGGTATGCATTCTACATGTTCACATTATCTCTAGAGATGAAATTTTGTCTTCTCCTTTCCTCAGCCTTTGCAGCAGATCATACATCACTTCATCACTTCTTGTATCGTAGGTCTAATGAAAATAATAGACTACTATATGCATAGAATAATTGTGGAATATCTTAAAGCTACATTCGTGCAATTATATCCTGTGTTAAGATTGGATGCAAACCATTTGTATTGTGTTCACAGATATTTTTTTTTGTAGAACATTAACTGAAAAGAGTTGCATGTTAACATATATAGTACAAAAAGATTTCAAGTTCAATCTGGCATCTCCAAGGAAATTTGAGAAAGGATGAAGGTAGGGAATGCTCTTGAAAATCAATGCCAGTCAGGAAATATGGTACTTAAATAGATGGGCAATATCTGTATTTCACATGAGGCAGCTTTCTTTGTTCTAAAGCAGCAGTCCTAACCTTTGCGGCGAGGGGGGGAGGGGATGATTCCGCACAAGCAGTAGGTGAGCATGCTTGCACAAATGGAGCTTTGCACGCTTGCACAGCCCAGTTCCAAATGGGTCACGGTCCAGGATTTGGGGACCTCTGTTCTAAAGAACATTTTCATATTTTAGACTTCTCAAATAATTGCAGAACATCTGTTGATTAAAAATAAGGAGTTGTCACATACCCATATACAATTTTGAGGTAGCTGGACAGTTGCACACACTTCCTTCCAAAACATCCAAAGTCAACTTTGTCTTACAGACCTAGCTCAGTGCTAATCACAGGCTTAAAGATTGGTACAAAGAATAGTTAACTGATTAAAATGAATAGTATACAAAATAGCACATTTAAATAAGCTAGAGTTATTACTACCGTGTTTCTCAGAAAATAAGACTGGGTCTTATTTTCTTTTGCCCCCCCAAAAAATGGCTAGGTCCTTTTTTTGAGGGGTGCCCTAATTTTCCCCCCACCCATGCCAAG
>JANHFL010009002.1:369866-387268 GCA_032468155.1 Oxyrhabdium leporinum | reverse complement strand
TTACTTCACCCCCCCCCCCCCCCAAAAAAAAAAAAAAAAAACCAACACAGCTGGTCGGTAGTAGTTTGAGGGTTAGGAACTGGCAGGTGGCGGAAGCCTTTGAATTGCCAGTTTCAGTTGGTAAATGTTCAAGCAATTTCTCTTGAAATGTCTTCTCAGATGCTTTATTTGTTGACTTGCTTAGAGTACAGACAATATTTTGCATACAGATTGTGTATCTGTGAATCCTTATTTTCATAACATCCAGAAAGAAAAAACATCTTATTGATATCTAGTTGATATCTTTTTAAAAAGTTTGTTAATGCTTTTATTTGTTTAGTGGCTAATGCATTAATATGATTGCAGTTTGTATTATCATTATAAAAATTACAGGATCAATTATCTATCTCTATTAGAATACGCAGCATCTTATGACAAGTGGACCAAGGTTGGAGGACAGTAAGAAAGACGAACCTGCAACCAATGGGAATTCAGAACCAGCCGCTATCAACTGAGATTAAAAAAACTGTCTCCTGTCCGATAAAGCATCTGCTGCTCTTGGAACTCTTTTTGGCTTCCAGTGTTTTGCCAGCTCTATTAAATCTTGCCCAGATTTAATGTCTATCTGGAAAACCATGTGAGATGCAGCTTTAGCATGTTTGAGTGACTTCTTTCAGATCTCATTCAGGGAATGCCTTTTGGTTTCTGGTATAAATGGAGAGAAAACATAGGAAATCTTAATGTTCAATTAATACAAAAAGCAAAAGCCTCTGCCTTATTCATGGTCATAGGCTCCGATACAAGGAAATGGCTTAAGAGTATTTTCCATAGTTGAATTATTGAGAGTGTATTTGAAGTCACAGGCTGAGCCATGCTAAAAGCAGAGCTTTTTATTATCTGTACTGTACACTAGCCTGTTGATGTATAATGTGCACATAGCTGGATTTTTTTCCTTTTCCTTTAGCACTGAAGCCCCTATAAGCAATTTTCCACTTCTACATTATAATGTGTACAAATCCCTTGTAGTATAAAAATAAAAATTCTGGATATGTTTTATAGCTTGCTCTTCTAATCGTGTGAATGTAATTAGTTCCTTTGCCAAAAACTCTAGAGAGCAGAAATTGCAGAGCCAATTTAAAAATGATTATTTGCCCCCCCCTGAGTAGAAACAGGAAAGAGAAAGCAAACAAGAATACCGTGTACCTTGCAAGGACTCAAAGGCAGACAAATATAATTTCCTTGTTCACTTGATGCAGACTTGAAACATGTCAAATTTTACCAATGTCACTTACATTCTCCATTTTGTTATATCCAATATTGGGCAACATTTAGGTTGTGATGAGGGGCACTGATGGAGAATCAACAGAGTTCCCTCAAAGTGTTGGTTCTATGCCTTCATATCCCAAAGCTTATATTTGTTCCTCTACCTTCAAATAGAAGCCAATGTTACAAACAATTATAAAAATCTTTGGGGTTTTTTCCCTGAATTGAATGCTGTGCAAAATGGCTCACATTCAGACTATTTTGATTCAAATTCAAAATGGTTGTGTCTATAGGTAGTTCTCAACTTACAACCATAACTGAAATAGGAGTCCATTGCTAAGTGATGCAGTTGCAAAACAGTGTGTCACATGACTGCATCACATAGCAATGGCAATCCCAGCACTACCCAATGCTGTCATTAACCAAATTTGGCCAATTGTCAGCTGATGACCACCCAATCCAAGCCATTGTGGGCTTGGGCCCTTCTCTCCTAGTCATGAGCCTCGGTAAAGTACAGGGCTGCCTCCAACTCCCAACTGCCTATTCCTTCCCATCTCTGCCCTTTTAGCTGCCCTGTACACTACCGTGCAGGATGGCAGGCAACCCCAGAACCACAGGCCCTGGAGCTTCTTGGTATGCTACCACTCTGGGGCTGCAGCACAAAGCCACCCTTGGAAACCTCTGCTGGCCCAGCAGTTCTGCGCAAAAGGGCCCCTTGGTGTGCCAAAGCTCTGAGGCTGCAAAAAGTCCCCGAATTGCACTTGCAGCATGAAGCCCTTCACAACATGAAACTGAGCTCCAAACTGGCCCAATAGCGCAGTGCAAAGCTGCAGTCGATCTTTGGCCTGGCCGCACACAAAGTAGCTGCTGGTCACATGAAGCCATCTAGAGAGAAAACCTCCATGTGTTGCCTGGGGAAGAAAAACAGTGTGTGGCAGCAGCTGTCTCCGCAAAGGGCCAGGTTGGGTATGCTTGGTCAGCTTCAGCAGCAGAAAGGCCATGAAAGCCGGCTGGGGTGGCAAGAGCTGTGGGGTACAGGGGTTCAAAAGGGCATAGATGGGAGAGAAATAGGCAGATGGAGGGAGATAGGTGAGAGGAATTGAAACATCCTTGCTGTTGTAAGTGTGGATATACTGCCAAATGGCCAAATTTTGATCATGTGACTGAAGACTGCAATGGTCCTAACTTCAGAGGCCATTCAGTGCTGCTGTAACTAAACGGTCACTGAACGAATGGTCGCAACTAACCATAGTTTGTACTGAGCTCTTGGAAATGTTCCAAGTTCAAAACATTCTTCCTGACATGAAGTATTTATTTCCAGGGTGGTTTAAGTAAACTTTCAGCAGAGATGGCTGTTTGAAATTCGAAATGAGTGGAATTTGAAGCATTTTTCATAGTGCTATAGTCACTCCCTAGCATTAGGTCCTGCACAAAGAAGCATGTTTATGTTTGTAAATTATTATCACTGCCTCAGAAGTAGATATTTAGCTACTGTGTCTATATATAGTACACACCCTATCCATTCTGTGTGGTACATTTCCAAAGCATTCCTAAATGCCACTTCATCTTTAACTGCATGTATAGCTTAATATATATTTCTAATTCCCTTGAGAAAAACTAATGAAGAAAGCTTTACGCTTAGCAACACATGTTTATCCTTTATGATCAGTGGTGTCATTCAACAATGTCTGACTTGTAGCTAGAGGCTAAAATTTTGGTGGATTGTCTTCTCACCATTATATTAATGAACTTTGGTCAGATGAGAGGAACTCATATTTCTGTAAGCTGTCTGCATGTTTAAATGTGAAGTAGTTAACCACCTATTTTGGCAAGTATCAACAAAGTATGATAGCACCTTTATAAAAATGAGGAAATGCAACTACAAGACCCAGCATTACTGAGAATTATAATTTGTGAATATAATAGAATATGATTTACTCTGTAAGCTATGATTAAATAAACCGTAACAACCCAGTATATGAGATAGGTCATTAATCTCAAGAAGAAGGGGGTCTCCATTCTCTCATGTATTTTTACAAAGCTTTAAAGAGATATATAAATTCAGAAAGGCAAAATTAAAGGTCTGCTAAGCTAGATAGTGGGATGCGGTGGGCTGAGCTTGTCAGTCAGAAAGGTTGGCAGTTCAGTGGTTCGAATCCCTAACCCTAAGCTCCCGTTACTTGCCCCAGCTTCTGTCAACCTACCAGTTTGAAAGCATGTAAAAATGCAAGTAGAAAAATAGGGACCACTTGGTGGGAAGGTAACAGCCTTCTGTGTGCCTTCGGCATTTAGACATGCCAGCCACATGACCACGGAATCATCATCAGACAGCGCTGGCTCTTCGGCTTAGAAACGAAGGTGAGTACCGCCCCCTAGAGTCGGGAACAACTAGTACATATGTGCCAGGGGAACCTTCACCTAAACTAGATAGACACACAAGATTTCATAGGTGGTTCAAAAGAGGCATGACAGTTTGCCAGCAGAAGAGAAAGACAGTAGGACAGTGTTTCTCGATCTTGGAAATTCTGGAAGCTGAAGCCCACACATCTTAAAATTGTCAAGGCTGAAAAACACTGCAATAGAGCCTGTAAAATTCACTGCATCTCATCCACTAGTTTAGGTAGAGAACACATTATGCAATAGCAAGCATACACAGAAGTAGCAGGGTTATTAAAAAGTATATAATTGGAACTGCAGCAGGTGCATAAAGAGATCTAGTTCTGAGATCCCGCTGTTAGTACCAGATTGTTGTTGACCTTGTTATGAAAGCTCTGAACGGCAAAAGCAACCGATTAAACAATTTGTTTAGTGACTGAAGCTACGATGACCCAAAAAATGATTTATAACCGTTTTTCAAACTTGCGACCGTTGCATAGTTCCTGTGGTCACGTGATCAAAATTCAGATGCTTGGCAACCGGCGTGTATTTGTGAGACTTACAGTGCACCAAGGTCATCTGCAACCCTCTGACAAGCAAAGTCAATGGAGAAGCCAGATTCACTTAACAATCGTGTTATTAACTTAACTGCATTGATTCACTTAAAAACCATGGCAAGAAAGGTTGTAAAATGGGGCAAAATTCACTTAACAACTGTACTGCTTAGTGGGCTCAATTGTAGTCATAAATCAGGAACTATCTGTATGACAAAGTCTAACAGTTGAAGTCAAACCTAGAAGCTTCTAAGAATTATGGGGAAGTACATAACAGGTCCATTCTTAGTATTCTGGACTAGGCAGTATTCAGCTTTTTTCTCTTCATATACAGTAGTTGTTCCGCTTTTGCTAGCTATGCCTTTAAGGCAAATCAGCAGGAGTGCAAAGACTGCACTCACTTTTATAAGTAGGCCTTCTAACAAGTGTTCAGTTTGTAGGAAGTAGACAATAGTTTTACAGTATTTGCATTTAATGAAAGCTTCAATATGTTGACTGCCATTTAGTGGTCATCTGGATTTTTGTACCCCAGGTATGACATTCTAGTAAATGTCCTACCTGGGATGCAAAAAAGATAGTAAAGATTCAACAGGCTCCTGTTACTTACACTGCACTCTTAACCACAGCGGGAACAAGCTGTAGTCCCACCTCCTTAAAAAAGAAAGATCTAATCAGAGCCTGAAAAGTAATCATGAGATCTCCTTACAAAGGGTCTTTTATGAAAACAAGTCAGAGTTGGTCATGGTTTATGACACAAGATATTGAACTAGGATAGATACATTTGCAAAGTTGTGTTAAACCTAAGTTAGCCTTAGCATGTTGTGTGAACGCCAGCCATAACTCCCAGAAAAAGTTGCAAACCTACATTGAAAAGACCCACGTGGTCTCTAGAATCTCAGCTTTTTTGTTTTAATCTTGTACAGTTCATCCGAAAACTTGGTACTTAACTTCCTTATTATCATATTCAATAGTGTGGCAGGTTAATAATGAAGAGATTGGCAGCTTAAGAAATTACGAAATCTCCAGAGAAGGCTCCAAGAGATCCAGGATGACCTCAACAATAGTAGCAAAATGAAAAGCCAACAAAACACCTTAGCTCCTTGCTCGTCCCTTCCAACGTGTCAAGACTCTCTCCTTTCACAGCAATCCCAACGCGGCTGCTGTGGCTGCTGCTACCGCCATCGTGGAGCTACTGGCACTTTACTAGGCCTGGAGCAGCCTCTAAACGGGAGAGAAACATCTGGCGTCAAGTAACCTTGGACCAGGCACCCATTGGCTGTCGCGGGTCAGCATGCAGGGAGGAGTCCCACCGTTTTAAAGCCATGACATCACTTTCTTCAGAAGCGGCCTTTGGAAGCGAGAAACCGGGGAGATCGCCGCGGTGGCTGCAGGAAATGTCGCGAGGTGCCTGCGGAGCGATCTCCGCTCTTTCGGGGGCACTAAGCCCCGTTTGCCACGAGTAACATCGCGGGGTGAGTTGCGAAGGGAGAGGAGTCCGCTCCCTTCGCTCCTCTGCGGCTCTTTCCGGAGCATCCCCTCCAACCGGGGGAGGGGGCCCCCACTCCTGTAGGCCGATTGCGTCGCCGGGGGACGGGGCGGGGCGCGATGTTCGCCCGCTGCGCCAGATCCTCACCGTCTCTTGCTGGGGGCCGCCCCCGAGCACCGAGTCCTTGGGGCTCCGATTGAGTTGCAGCGCAGGAGTTTTAGAGCAGCCGAAGCCAGAGTGGTGTTTTGGGGGGAGCCTGATGAATTTGAAGTGAAGGAAATGCAGTCTGTCCACCCAGGCCGAGTTCTCCTTACGAATTACGCTTAAGTAGGGCAGACTACTGATTACGTGTGCTGTAGGAAGCCACTCAGCGGAGTTATTTTAGCAAGCCACGGGTGCATAGTTTGTGTGTGTGTGTGTGTGTGGTGGTGGTGGTAACACTGATGCAGCAGAACCTGTGGATGCAGTTACACGATACGTTTGTCCGTGGTTGACTCAGTCCGTTTGCTTGGATTCGCGAGATGTACTGAACAGTAAACTCACGGGCTGGATGCGCATGCTACGTAAAACTAGCACGTGGTAGCTGCAGTTCAGTGGGTCGTGCGAATGGTCTGTAGAGATTCTCAGTCAGCCAGGTCATGGCTGTCCCAAAGGTGCTTTTTCAGGACTTTCTCGTTTTTTTTCTTTGAAGACATTTCACTTCTCATCCAAGACGCTTCTTCAGCTCTGACAGGACAGTGGGGAATGGAAGGATTTATATTCCTTGCAGACAGCTGGTCATTTGCATCCATTCAGAGGGTTGTTGAAGCACTTGGAGGTTTATCTGTGTCCTCAAGCTCACTTGTATAATGCTCCTGGTTCCTGTAGTGCGCAGTTTTTCTCTCGGGAAATCCATACCTACTCCCACACCATTCAAAAGGTGTTTCATTCCAAATTGTATTGCTAAAAGTCGTGCGAATGCAAATTTCTGTACGGTTTCAGAAGTGGAGCTCTCGCTAGAAGTCGTTTGCCTATCTGCATAGAAAGCAGTTTCTTTGGACGGGTTTGTTTTCATCGTGTGGTATTGAGCCACGATTTTAAACCGTGGCTTGTGGATGAGCAACAGTCGGCTGCGTTCACCCACGGCACTAAGTTTTAAGAGGAGGACTTTGGCTTCAGCGATGATCCCAGTGGTGGAGTTCAGAGAGATTTGATTCCGTAAAGGCGGCATATAAAACAGACGAGCAGCTGGACTTATCAAGAAAGGAAGGAAGGAAGGAAGGAAGGAAGGAAGGAAGAAAGAAAGAAAGAAAAAAGAAAGCCTCTTCCGACGAGTTTATGGGGACGAGTTGTAGGGCTGTGATTCATTTTAGACGCCTTTTCAGTTTTATGTTATATGACGTTAAATGAACATTAAAGTACAGGCTTTTTAAAAATGGTCTTTGAGCCGACCGAGTCTTGGATAGGGAGGCTACTTGACTGCGATAAACAAATTGTTAAGGTTATTCTATGGGTATTTTTACGAGCAATTCTGCAGTTCTGCTTCTGTTTCTGCCCCTTTCTTCCAGCCCCTTTTATGCCCGGCTTCCTTAATCTCCGGAGCCAGTGGTGGATTTCCCCCTGTGGCAATAAAACTCCTTCCCTTTCAAGCCCGCGGACGCGTCCCCCTTTCCTCTCTCATCTGCCTCGCTCTGGGGAAAAGGTTCGAGCCTCCTAAAGTTAAGCTCAATTCTTTCCGCGGCTGCCGCAGCGCCCTGCGCGCCGCTCCAGGTGATCTTCGGAAGATCCGTGGGCTTCCGTTTTGGTAAACGCGCCGAGGGTGCAGCGGTAACCCAGCACGCACTGGGGGTGGGGGAGTGGGGAGAAGAAGAAAAATCGGTTTGGAGGACTTACAGAAACTTCGGAGAAAACGGAATCGCCTAGCCGTTTGCATTCGGGAGCAGCAACTTGTTCGGGTTTCCAGGGTTCCGGTATTCTCCCCGCTGCCGCCTCTAATCCTGAAATGATCCTGAACATTTCAGGATCAGAATGCTTTCCGTTCCCGGTCTCCTGAAATTGCCTCTCCGGGCTACGATCGACACCAGTTTCTTTTGCTGAAAAGCCTCTGATAGGTAACAGGATCTGCCGTTTGTAAGCCTCTTTGAAGAAAACCAACTGGAGATCTCCAGGGCAATGGCTGCCTTTACATAGCATGCTCAGCCCTAAACCACAATAAATACTTGGATCTGCACAACAAGTTAAGCTTATACCAAAGGAACCACCCTGGATGCATCTGCATAGCTCACTAGGCCAGACTGCCAGTTAGCAGGTGGCTGTATGCAGTGAATGAACTCAGCCAGAGTATTAGGATCAGAATGTTGTAAAAAAATGCACCAGGAACTGACTTAATGAAACCATTACAGGTTGTCCTCAACCTACGACCACAATTGAGCCCATTTTTGTTGCTAAGTGAAAAATTGGTTGTGAGTTTTGCCCCAGGTTATGACTTTTCTTGAGACGTTTGTTAAGTGAATCACTGCAGTTGTTATATTAATAACACAAGTTGTTACGTGAATCTGGTTCCCCCGTTGACTTTGCTTGTCCAAAATTCTCGAAAGGAGATCACATGACCCTGGGACACTGCAACTGTCATAAATGTGAGTCAGTTGTCGAGCATCCGAATGTAAATCACGTGACCATGGGGATGATGCAATGGTCATAAGTGTGAAAAAGTGGTCATAATGGTTGTAACTTCAAACAGTCACTAAACGAACTGTTGTAAGTCTAGGGCAACTTGTACTCAATTAACCATGGGCGGCATTTTGAAGAAAGCCAATAAGTTGTACCATGTTTTGTTACCTCATCACATGAAGCCTTTGTTTACTCTTGTCACAAACCCAGCCTGAGAATTCTATCCAATTTGTCGAGATTTGTCCACCTGCCTCCGTTTTTCCGTATGTGAAATGCCTGTAATGCGTGTGTGTGAGAGATTGTACATGCCTAGCTTCTTGTTTTATAGAGAAGAAGGTTGAAGGGTTTGTATGTATAGATTTTTTCTTTTGATAGCTGTAAGATGTACAGGTAGTCCTCCACTTACAACAGTTCATTTAGTGACCGTTCAAAGTTACAACACTGAAAAAAGTGATTTATGACCACTTTTCACACTAACGACTGTTGTAGTCTCCCCATGGTCACATGATCAAAATTCAGATGCTTGGAAACTGACTTATATTTATGACGGTTGCAGTATCCTGAAGTCATGTGATCAGCTTTCGCGACTTTCTGACAAGCAGAGTCAACGGGGAGGCCAGATTCATTTAACAACCGTGTTACAAACTTAACAAATGCAATGATTCACTTAACAACTGTGGCAAGAAATGTTTCAGTTAGCAACCTAAATTTTGGGCTCAATTGTGGTCGTAATTCGAGGACTACCTATAGTGCCACACGTTTTTTTCTTGAGTAGTTGATAAGGATAAGGAGACTGTGGGGATAGAGGAAATGCTGTATGTAAAGCATATCCTCCATGATAAGTTTTGAAAAAGGGCTATGATACGAGATTTTATTATTGTAAACCTGTTTGTGTCCATCTGTACTTGACGCAAAACTATTACAGATTGTTTGCATTTGTCTGTATACTGTTTATTTATTTATTTATATTTATTTTGTGCATCTGATAGATCAGAAATCTCACACAGTTATGGGAAATTTATGCTGTGATCTGCCAATTTGCTTTTGCAGCCAGGGTTATACATTGGGAGTTTGATTCCAGCTCACTAATTAGCCATTGCAATTGGACTCTGGTTTTGCTATTCAGCCCATGAGTTGTGAATAAGTTGTGAATTTTTGTAATGATGTGTGTTGTAATGATACCTGGGGAGATGAGGAAGAACCACAGCTAGGGCACAAAAGACAGCTTAGCAAAGAAATGATAAAGATGATGGGAGAGAAATGTATATTCAGATTTGCAAGATTGATGTCAGCCTAGTGAGGTAGTCCAGGCAGGAAGCCTGACCTGATGGACTAATTCTACTTTAGTGTAAGGATACATTAACAGACTCTTGCAAGTCTGAAAGTACATCTCTTCCCCACTTGCCTTTACAACCGGAAGAAACTAAGGAGGGTCCCATCTGAGCTGTTTGTCCAATCCACATTCTGAAGCTTCTCCTATGGTTCCCCTGGCTGTGTCTCTTCCCCATCTGCCAAGGTCATTCTCACATACCTTTATAACTTTGAAGGGCTGAAATATACAGATGCCAGGATTTCTCTGTAATCCGGTTGCAAGTCTATATATCCGTGATGGCGAACCTATGGCACATGTGCCAGAGGTGGCACACAGAGCCCTCTCTGTGGGCATCTGAGCCATCGTCCCAGCTCAGCTGTGCCGTGCACCTCCCGCCAGCCAGCTGGTCTTTGGGTCTGTCCCGTGCATGTACAGGGGGTGGGGTGCATGCGGGGGGGTGGAATGCATGTGTGGGGCGCATGTGTGGGTGGGGTGCATGCTTGGGGGCAGGGCACATGCGCAGGGGATGCACACACAAGCACGGGGGATGCTCACACATTGCATTTTGGGGTTGTGCGCTTGTGCACTTTGGGCACTCGGTACCGAAAAGGTTAGCCATCACTACTATATATCATCTCCAGTTACTGCAAGTACTACCCATAAGCTGTAGTGTAGAAGTAATTTTCCTTCTTTCTGCATACATTGCTGAAGAAGAAAACCCATTTCACTTCTTCATTCGTTGCATAAGTTTCCATTTAAGAAGAAGCATAAACAGGCTTCCAGGCTGAGAATGTGAATGGTTGTGGTGTCTTCCCCATCTATGCAGAGGTATCAGTCATGATTCTTTTCAAACTGAACATCTAGGATCCATGTGAGTGACGAGTGGCCTTTGGGAGCATGCACCCTTTCAGCCTTGCCTTGCCTCGCCTGCTTCATCAAGAGTCAAAAGCTGAGCTCAGTTTTTAGCTGGGTTGCTGGAACAGAAGAAGGCTGCCCTGTAATAAGGGGGCAGCCATTTTGTGGGTGGGAATCAGATTTACTGGAGACAAAGGGGGAGAGTTACCAGTCATATTGTCTCTTCTAAAATCCTTGTTTGAAATAAGCTCTGGATAAGTGCAGGTGGTCCTTGACTTACAGCTACTCGCTTAGTGACCATTCAAACATACAGCAGCACTTGTGACCGCTTTTCACATGACCATTGAAGCATTAGCTGTGGTCACACGATCAAAATTCAGATGCTTGGCAACTGGTTCATATTTATGAGGGTTGCAGCGACCTAGGATCATGTGATCATCTTTTAGGAACTTCTGACAAGCAAAGTCAATAAGGATGCCAGATTCACCCTGTTGCAAACTTAACAATGGCAGTGTTTCACTTAGCAATTGTGGCAAGAAAGGTCATAAAATAGGGCAAAACTCACTTAACAACTGTCTCACTTAGTAACAGAAATTTTGGACTCAGTTGTAAGTCGAGGCCTACCTGTAAATTTGTATGAAGTCTTGGGCCATATCTGCTAGGGCTGCTCACGGGTTTTGGAAGTTGGCCCCTACTCCAAAATAGTTGTGTATTATCTAGTGGGCACATACAGACAATCAGGGTATAATGGCTGTAAAAGTAAAAACCGTGGTAGCTAATGTGCTCTTTTCCCTCTTGAAGGTTTAGCTCTGGGAGCTCATCTTGATGAGAGAAATGGTTTTAATCTATTTCTCATCTTGGAACCGCTCGATCCCACTTGACCACATTGGATTCTGGGTTTCCGTTTTAGGCAAGACTGCCTCCGGTTATTCCTGAGGATTCAGAAACAGTAATTTTCGTAGAGGGAGTTGAAATGAGTGGGGGTGAATGCAAGATTTTTAACAGGAACAGGTGGGTAGAGGCGATGTGAAGGGGGCAACTAAGTGATTTGAATTAGTTATCGCGAAGGAATGAGAACTCTTACAGAATAATAATTTTAAGATTCATAAAGGAAGGTGTTCTTACAGTTATTATCAAGAAGCTATTCAATGGTCACGGTCTGGGAAAACCTGCACCTGTCAAAACTATTTCTCTCTTGCATTTGCTGTGGAAATATACAGTAGGAGCAAGAAACCCTGAGCATCTGTAAGGTGGAACCGAGCACATTTATTTATTTATTAATTTTTTACGCTGCCCCTCTCCCCTCTGAGGTGACTCTTGCAATACATTCCCGCTACCTGAAGCTTATTTTAAGGAGTCTCTTTTAAAACCAAGTTCTGTATTTCAGGGGAAGTGCAGTTCGTAGTTCTGGCGTCTGTAGGGCTCTCGAGACCCTTGGTTTCTCTAATGGACACAGAGAAGAAAAGGAGGGTATTCCAAGGAGGTTTTGGGTTTTTTTTCCTCCCACAAGGCTGCTGTCTGGCCAGCCGCCAGTTCAGTGCCTTAGTCTGTGACCTCGTTTTCTCAGTGGCATCTGCCAGGGATGGAGGGTTTTTTTCCTCCATCCGTGCCTTGCATGCAATGAGCCCAGAAGACCAAGGTTTCCTTCAGGAGTTGGGTATCCTGGGTCTTGTGACCTCAGGAGCCATCCTCCAACTTTACATTCTCCGGATGGGTTGAACTGCAATTCCCCTTAGCCCATATTAAGTATGTGAGGACAGCAATCTGCCGGTAATCCCAGGCGTAGTCCTTTGTTTCTCCACAAGAGCAATTGCAGAGGGATCTTGGGAATTAGTTTTCTTTCTAACCAAGCGTCTCACACCGCCAGCCGCTCAGTGACAAGCACCAGAGTAAGCTGTCTCTTCCCCAGAAGGCTTGAAGGATGAGATTCTTCGGGAAGAAAAAAAAAAGCTAGGGATGCTATCGTGGCCTTGCCTTCTTTTTGTTGCAACTGAGACAGTAGAATCCAAGGACAAAGAGGGGCTTTCAGAAGAGACTTTCCTGTCATTCCAGCCAGCCACCCTCTCCAGCAATCTTTAAAAAGAGCTGCTCCTTTTCCCTTTTGTTATTACAGACAGTCCTTGACTTATGACCATCAAGACCATCCTAAAGCAGGTCATGTGACTCTACCCAATTTTATGACTTTTTTTGTGTGTGCCTGGCAGCCCTGAAACAAATGCTGCAATGGTTAAGGGAATGCTATGGTTGTTCAATGAACCCATTTGTTGCCACGGCGAGGGTTTTTTTGCCAGAAAATAGAATGCCAGAATAGAGTGGATTCCAAAATGCCGATTTCTGGGGAAAAAATGTAAATTGTGACCAAGTGACTGCGGGACACGGCAAATGACTGTAAATGCAGGCCAGTTACCAAGCACCAAAATCTGTTCACATGACTGTGGGGAACGTTAGATGTCAGAACTTGAAATCCTGGTCGTAAGTCCCTTTTTCAAGTCTGTTGTCACTTTAAATGGTTGCTAAGTGACTGGTTATAAGTTGAGGATTACCTGTATCAGAGCCATACTTAGGGTTTATTTATTTTATTTAATCAATTTCTCTATTATTTCCCACACAAGTGTATTTGGAAACTCTTTAACAAATATAACCTACCGTTTTTGTCATTTTCCATGTCCCAACTGCTTTGCAAAAAAGATAGGCTCCTAATTTTCAGTTTTCCTGAGCCAATAAGATTGGAAGCAGATGAATTGAGGCAGGAATTAGTGGCAGAGATGCAACAGGCATCTGATTCTGAAATGCAATATTCTGCTATATTTCTTCACGGAGCGGTCACCCAACTCCACCTCATTTAGCAGAACCAACAGATCCAAGGATGAGCTAATTAGAAGGAGGTAAAGATGTACACAAATGCTGTGGACAACGTCTTCTGTGCATACTTACTGTGAGTTGTATTTAAACATTTATTTGCAGCCAGGGGTTTTAGCAAAATTCAAATAAAATTACATCAATCCACACTAGTTCGATACATCCCCTCTTATGTTAACAGCATTATTGGTTAGGATGTGTTTTCGCATCTTCCCTGCAGCCCTTGCAAACAATGCAACTGTTACTGTGAGTTTGCTAAAGGTCTTACTGAATTAGTTCACTCCTTTTGTAGCACGTGGATTCGATGCGTGGCTTTGAATGGAGATGAAGCTGGGTGCCTGGTTGTTTCTTTCAGCTAGGATTTAGACTCCATCTTGTCTGGTCAGATCAATTTTGTAGGCCCACCAGTGGAGTCATGTGCCACTTATTTAGCTGTTGAAGCTGTTCCACAAACAACCTCTCTTTGGACTTGCAAATTGGTTGTCTTGTGGATCGCAGCCATTGAAAAAGTGGAGAAAGAAATTCTCTGTCCCCTTTGATTAAGTCATTGGACCTTCTGCCCCCACCACTTCCTTCCCAGCTTCCTCATCCTGATCCCCACAAACTGTTGGTTGAGGGAGACAGAGGGGCACTTTCATGCCATTGTTCTCTTCACAATTGCTGGCTTTCCTTTTCCTTACAGACAGCATCTCACTTCCCCCATTCTTTGGTTGATGTGGTGCCATTTCCTGCCATTACTGTAGGGTGGGGAGAGGGAAAATGGGATGGGGGAAGGTGGATCTTCGAATAACCAGGAAACAAGAGATCAAAACTTTGGGTTAATTCAACTGAAACTAGTGGGGGAGGCAAGCTGGGATGTTGGTTGAGCAATAGGCTCCCATCCACTTCAGTGTAGGTAGTGGGAGAAGATAGAAGTAGCCAGCACTTAATTCCTAACACTGGTGATAACTGATTCCAGCCAGCACTTCTTCCTAATTTGGCAGCTAACCATTATTCGACATCAGATGGGATAAACTTTTATTGTTAGGAGGTATGCACTATATAAGAAAGCTACTTTGCTGTACTGGTTAAGGCCCCTCAGTTTCGAAGGGTAGAAACTGAGAGGAGAGTCTGAGTTCTAGTCCCACCTTTGGCATGAGACCAGTTGGATGACCCAGGATGTTTGAAGATTGCAGAGGCTGACAGTGCCACAGCTGTAGCAGAAACTGCAGCTAGATAACCAAGTTAATTTGGTTCAGTGTAAGAGGTTTAGATGTTCCTTTGTCTATAGCAGGAGTGTCAAACTCGATTTCATTGAGGGCCGCATCAGGGTTGTGTTTGATCTTGGGGGGCTAGGGTGGGGAGTGGCCAGTGTGGGCACGGCCAGCTTGACATCATTTGTGTCCAGGGCGGCTGCGGTGGCCTGAGTGCTCTGACAGCGAAAAAGCGCTCCCGAGCTCCGTTTTTGGCTGCAACGGCATCCTGCAACCCTCCACCAGCAAAAATGGAGTTCGGGAGGGCCACACACAGCCCTCCCAAGCTCCGGTTTTGCTGGTAGAGGCACTGCGGGCCGGTCCTTCGCTGTTTCCAGGGCAGCCCCGTGAGCCAGATCTAAGCACCCCCGGGCCTTGAGTTTGACACCCCTGGTCTACAGTGATGGAATTTGGGAAAGAGGGAAGATGGAACAGCATTGAACTTGAGGTACTTGTTGGAGCAATCTTCTTTATTCATTAATAAAAAAAGAAAGGTAGTTCTCGACTTCTCCGAGTCCAAAATTTCTGTTGCTAGAGTGAGACCTTTGTTAAGTGAATTTTGCCCCATTTTACAACCTTTCTTGCCGCAGTTGTTAAGTGAATCACTGCAGTTGTTAAGTTAGTAATACAGTCATTAAATGAATCTGGCTTCCCCATTGATTTTGTTTATCAGAAGGTTGCAAAAGGTGATCACGTGATCCTGGGACACTGTAACCATCATAAATATGAGTCAGTTGCCAGGTGTCTGAATTTTGATCCCCTCACCCTGGGGATGCTGCAATGGTCATAAGTGTGAAAAACGGTCATAAGTCATTTTTTTCAGTGCCATTGTAACTTTGAACGGTCACTAAATGAACTGTTTTAAGTCAAGGATTATCTGTAGTGACCCAGTTTGAAAAAGAAAAAAGGAAAAGAAAGGACTTCTGATCTCCTTGGCTTCTTCAGGGTGTGAATCTGTTGAGTGTTAATGATCTTGGATCTTTTCCCAGCCAAACAGAATGAAAACTCTGGAGTTCAAGGAAGCAGCTCAGGGAGACCTCTTTAAGATATATGCTGTCTAACTGGACGGGACTCTAAGCTCAGTATTCACACAAGATGCTTAAAATGTACAGTGTGCAAATGCAGTGGACCAATGATGATACTGTTATATATCCAGGCTGGTGTTCCAGCTGAATGGATGGATTGGAATGTGTGCAGCTGATAATTACATCCTCCCTCCAACTATGCTATTATGGTATTAATATGGAAGTGTGGTACTGTAGAGCAGTTTTCTGCAGCTTGGGCCTTTCAGATGTGTTGATCTCTAAGGATGTTGGGATTGTAGCCCAGCATCATCTGGGCCATGCCTGCCTGGGGAAGGCTGTCACAGTATGAAAGAGAACACAAACTGATTCCCTCCAGACAAGAGTAGATTCTGTTCTTCACGCACATACAAATCCCTTGTGACAAAGTGGTTTAGATTAAAAAAAAGTGGTGTGTCTAGTCTGATGAAAAGGACTAGGGGTGACATCATAGCAGTGTTCCAATATCTCAAGGGCTGCCACAAAGAAGAGAGTGTCAAGCTATTCACCAAAGTACCTGAAGGAAGGACAAGAAGCAATGGGTGGAAACTAATCAAGAAGAGAAGCAACCTAGAACTAAGGAGACATTTCTTGATAGTTAGAACAATTAATCAGCAGAACAACTTGCCTCCAGAGGTTGTGAATGCTCCAGCACTGGAAGTTTTTAAGAAGAGATTAGATAACCATTTGTCTGAAGTGGTGTAGGGTTTCCTGCCTAAGCAGGGGGTTGGACTGGAAGACCTCCAAGGTCCCTTCCAACTCTGTTATTCTAATATAGATAACCACTTGTGCTATGGTAGAATATCTGCTTTACATGCCCAAAAAAATCCTAGCAAGTTCAACTCCTGGTATCTTCAGGTAGGGCTGGGAAACAATGATGTCTGGAGAATGTTGCTATAGGCAATATCAGATTTTGGACTTTGGCCCCCATGAGCCCAACTATCCTGCTTACTGGCAAGGGTACTAAGGATTGTCCATCTCCTACCCTGCCTCCCTAGGCAATGCTGCCCTGATTCAATATAGGTGAGTTCCTAAGCAGCCTCTTGCTTTTCACTCATTTTCTCTAGGCATTTCCCCCCGAGTTTAAATGATGGGCAAAAAAATATGCATTGGAACTGTGCCTTAATGAAAGTCAACGTTGCCCTCCTTCATGAATAACTATGTGGTCCCTTATGCACAGGAATTGTCAGGTTCTGTGTTTTTATTCTATCTCCATCTGGTACTTCCTGCATATGCCATTAGGTCTCATTATTAGGAATTCATAGTTGCTTTAGGTTCTGATATGGTTTTTTCCCCTAATTCTTCTCCATTGTCTCTATTTTTCTTTCTTCCATTCAGTCAAAGACTCGGAGACTGCCTGGACAAACCTTTGCAATTTTCTTGGCAAAGTTTTTCAGAAATGGTTTGCCATTGCCTCCTTCCTAGGTCATCCAGCTGGCTTTGTGCCTAAGGCAGGAGTAGAATTCACGGTATGCAAATTTCTAGCCTGATGCTTTAACCGTTACATCAAACTGGCTTTCCCATCACCCCATGAATCATGACTAAACTTGTTTGGTGAATGTGGAACTTTAACTGAGATTTGTCTCCTATGCCTAAAATTCTGCTACCATAAGTTTTACTACTGGTTTCTCCACATTCAGCTTTTCTTCATGAGGTTGTAACTAAGAAATGTCATGCTCCTTGTGAACAAGACTCGGCAATGATTCTTTCTTTCTTTCTTTCTTTCTTTCTTTCTTTCTTTCTTTCTTTCTTTCTTTCTTTCTTTCTTTCTTTCTT
>JANHFL010009002.1:345568-358855 GCA_032468155.1 Oxyrhabdium leporinum | reverse complement strand
GATCGCCACCACTGACATATAGCCAAGTCAGTGAGCTCAAAAATCCAAGAGAGCCAACACAATCACACAGATCCTTAGGTGACCCCACACACAAGACTAGTCCTCACTGCTCACTACTCCATTCTTTCCCACTTCTGCTACATCTACTGCTCCTCCAATTACTACTTATGAGTCCTACTACTGGAAATCAGCATATCTACTTTAGGCTGCTTTATGAACACATACACCTCCTTTCCCCTCTCCCATATACCAACACTACCACCCTCGGCTGCCTGCCTCCCTTTTATAGCCAACAATTGCCATAATCACGCAGGGGCGTCAAACTGGCAGCCTGCAGGCCAGATGGGGCCCCCGCAGGCCATGCCCACCCCTGCTCTGTGAATGGGAAAATTGTCACATGACGGCAATGTGACACTGTGAGTATGACACCCGTGCGTGTAGTGGCTAGAAAAAGGACTTAAGGGGACAGGCCAACAGCAGCACAGGCGCTGGGCATTTTGTAGGCAGTCTATCTTCTCACAGATAACCCCTGCCTTGAGCGAGTGAGCTTGGCTAAAAACAAAACAGAACACACAAATCTCAACATATGTACTGAATCCAGAAATCTTACCTGATAGTGTTAAGCAAGGCTTGTGTTGGTCATGTCTGCTCTAGTGCATCATGAAATTAAGAGAAGGTGCGTGGTTCTTGAGTTCCCACAGTTTCCGCTGTTACAACACTGCTTAGGGCCTATCTGCCCAAGAATCACCTCTTGTTGTTAAGAGCTGCAGCAGGTCATGTGGAAATGTCCCCACTGTCAGAGGTCTGTCTTGGTGGTGTGAAGGTGATGTATGGTGTGATATGAGGGGGGTCTTTTTAGTCACTGTCTCAGGTTGTAGATGTACTCCTTTGGGAGTTATGTTTAAGCCAGGAAGATGTATCTTTTTCAATCGTGCTTTTAATTGTGAGGTGATTTTAGTATTTTTACTATGACTTATGATCTGTCTCTAGTAGTTCGTATTGTTTTTTGTTTTGAAGTTCTGTAAGCTGCTGTAAGAACTTTGCTCTAAGGCATAGATCAAATAAATAAATGCTTGCAAGATTTCAAGTGATGGGACTGGAGAAGAGTTTATTTCTCCAATCCGCGTACATAATACATCAGAGCAGTGTTTCTCAACCTTAGCCACTTTAAGGTCTGTGGACTTCAACTCCCAGAATTCCCCAGCCAGGTGTTGAAGTCCACATCTTAAAGTTGCCAAGATTGAGAATCACTGCATCAGAGACTGAACATTGCTGGGCTTGGAGTGGTACATCTTAAAATCACTGTCGAGGCATGTGGATTGTAAGCCATGGCTTTAATAATGATTTGCTGAGCAAATCCTATTGGCTTGATTACTACGTCATGTAAAACAGTAAACTGCAGTTTATAAATAATGGCTGGATTCTCAAGTTGCATTAAGCCAAAAGCAAAGTGAAACATATTATGGATTAAACTAATCAGATGATACAGGAGGAACCTGCTCCTCCTCTGCTGAAAAAGCTCATTTTGGCTATACATTATAGAAGCTCTGCTGGATTGGATTTGACATTGGTCCATCACCCCTGGATTCATTCTCTTATCTGTGGCCAGGCAAGATGACCTGGGAAAGTTTGCAAACTGAACATAATGGGCGAAGAGACCCTTGCTTCTGATCTTCAGTGTGTTAAAATATGTCTCTGGTTGTAGAACAGGGTTATCAAACTGGCGGCCCATGGGCCGGATGCGTCACGCGCAGACCCATGCCCATCCCAGCTCCACGAATGGGAAAAATGTCGCAAAACGTAATGTGACGCCGTGAGTTTGACACCCGTGTTGTAGAAAGTCATTTTAATATTTCTGATTATCTTCTGGACTGTTAACGTGTCCTCTTTAAAAACCAGCCCATCCGTTAAAAAAAAAACCAAAAACCCCAAATCGGCATCACCCAGGATGCTGCAGTAGTAAATGCTGTGGTTCGGTTGTTGCTTTCCTGGTAGTAGTTGTTTTGGGAGCAGAGGAATCGGGGCTTAAATCTGTAAATCCAGACTCCTTCAAGATGAACCAGCAGATTGGCCCCAGCTGCATCAAATGTTTCCCCATTCTTTTGTAAACTGTGCTCTAGCAACCGTCACAAGCATGGAATGAGACGTACCATGGGGAAATCCTTGGAGGAAAAGGACTGTGGGTGTTGGATCTTTGTTTAAAAATAGCTCTCATTGCGGCTCTCTGCTGTTCACTTACATTGTCTGAATGCTGATGTATCTCTCTAAGGCAACAATCCTTTGATGAAGGGTGCGCAACCCTGAACTCTCTTTGCTTCTCTTTCAGGCAAAAGTGATGAAGGGAAACCTGGAAGTTGGGCTTGTCATTGTGTCCATCACTGGGCCCCTGAAGAAAGGTAAGAAAAGGCTGGGAAAGAGCTGGGCCAAGACATTAGCTGGGATCATACATCATCCTGTATGGGGGTGGGGAGAGGCAATCCACACCCTGGACATCACCTGCAGTCCATCTAATTGTAATACGATCGACATGACTTGATTGTATTGGCACGGTTTTGTAGTACTTTATTCAAAAATTAAAGGAGGGAAAGTGGAAGCAGAAGACCTCTGGAGGCTTTGGTTTGTACCCTGCGGCCCCCTGTCCCCAAACAGCTGTCTCTGGGCCTGATTTCAAGCCTGCTTTGGGTGGCTTAGGAGTTAAGGATAGAGTTGGGAACCCAACGAGACTTCCTACTTCTACTCTGAATAAAGGAAAGGGAAAGCAAAAAATCCCACAAATCCCAGTGCATCATCCATAGCCTTGGATTAACCATTAAGCAAAATAGGCATGCTTAGGCCCCAAGGGGTCACCACAGGGCTCCCTCCCCGCCATTGAGCCGAGGTGGCGCAGTGGTTAGAGTGCAGTACTGCAGGCTACTTCTGCTGACTGCTGGCTGACTCCAATTTGGCAGTTCGAGTCTCACTGGCTCAAGGTTGACACAGCCTTCCCTCCTTCCGAGGTCTGTAAAATGGGGACCCAGATTGTTGGGGGCAATATGCTGACTCTGTAAACCACTTAGGGAGGGATATAAAGCACTGTGAAGCAGTATATAAGTCTAAATGCTACTGCTATTGCTGTCGTGTCCATAAGACTCACTGCAGCACTCAATTTTAATTTTCAGCTCTTAATGGAGTCTTCATATCACTTCGGTAATGGAAGGGGCATAGGGCAGCATTGTTGGGATGGGCTTTGGGCATCACTTGGCCTTAATCCTTCCCTGCATCACTGTTGATACCAGATGCTCTTCTGCACCCCTTTGGATTATCAGGGGCTGAACTGTGGCCCTAACGCATGCTATGGTTTATAACACTAGCCTCAATCCTGACCACCCTTTCTATTAGAGAAATCCCAGTCGCATCAATGGAGGCAGCTGGTGAATGGTCTTGCTGTACACCCCTCCTCCTTGAAATTGCGGGTGGGTCTTTTATTATGGCAGGAGCATGAAACGTGGCACTCTTTTATTTGATTCTCTCTGCCCAAAGGAAACAATGTCTGAAATTGAGCTGCAGAGTGAGATGAAGCCGGAAGGGGATGGCCATGAGCCAAGGACACCCCAGGACCTTCTGCAGAGGCTCCGGGAGCTAGAGGTACAAGGCCTGATCTTGTCCTGCTGAGTTAAGGGGATCTAGAGACCAGAGCGCCAGCTGAATGGAAGGCTGGCAGAAGAAGTGAATTGAGATCCTATTGCAAGCAATTTGTTTCTTGGTAGCTACATATCATCTATTATTTCACTTGAACGTGAGCTGCCTCCCAGCATTGGCACATATAGATGGTCTTCGACTACTTACAATCAGGTGCTTACTGATTGAAGTTCTGATAGACCTACCTGGGTGGTACTTATGACCCAGATTTGAGGTACTTTGGGTGCTTGGCAACGGGGCACATTTATAGCCATTTGCAGCAACTCACTATCACGGAACCAGGGTTTCTGATGGTTTTGCTGAAACCCACCCAGCATTTACCTCAAATTTTCAGCAAAACTGATAGGGACTTATGGATTCACTGACCAACCGCAGAGTTTGATTACCATAATTCAAGGACTACCTATGCAGAAATAATATGAATGTTATATAAGCCTATTGAGTGAACAGAGGCTCGCATAGGTGAATGATCTCAATTAGTTTTACTCCCTTGGTGTTACAAGCAAGAGTCATTTACTCCCAATTCTCCAGAATTGGCACCCTTTTCCCAACATGGCGTACAGGGAAAGGTAAAACCCTGACATCCGACATATAGGCCCAGGTGAATTCATTATGTGAGTCAGCTGTTGTGTATTCCTTTTCTGCCTCTTCCTAATGTGAGATATATGCACTTTGCCACAAACACTGTATTCTGTATTTTTTGAGTGGGGTACATGATACATGTTTACAAGAGATGGGACAGCAATCTAGTTGACCTGCTGCTTTGGTTTTTGAAGGGAGGTGCAAGTCATTGAAGCTGGTGACCTTTAATCCCTCACTCTTTTCCCATGGGCACAGGTAGAAAACATAGCTTTGCAATGCTGTAGAATAGGAATTTTCAAGGACAAGAGAAGTGGGGTGGAGCAGAGAAAAGAAGGAAAGTTGTCCATGCTTCGTTTCTTTTCCCATATGCCTCCTGGAGAAGAAACTCGAGGTCCTCTTTTTTTCACCAGCAGCCTGACTCTTCTCTATGTCCTCAGGCAGAGAATTTGGCTTTGGTGCAAGCCAATGAGAACCAGCGGGAAACCTATGAACGCTGCCTGGATGAGGTACTGCTGCTTTGCCTTCTCTTTCCCCGACAGCACCTTCTGAGGGAGGGATAGCGGCTCCCTTTGTGCTTATCTCTGCTGCTTCTTCTTCTGCAGGTAGCCAACCACGTGGTACAAGCGCTGTTAAACCAAAAAGTGAGTCTATCTCCAGGCCTGGTCTTTGGGGGTTGAGGGCATCTTTGGAATTTTGAGAGCTGTTAAAATGGAGCAGGGCCAGGCACAAAATTCTGCAGAAAGCAGACTGGCGAAATCACTCCTTTGTAGCCCTCCAGAGGTTTTATCCCGCTCTGTTTTTCCTAGGCCTGCTCCCCACCACCTTTCCCATTTTTACTTCCCAAGAATGTCTCTCTGGATTTCAGTGGAATTTTTGAAGTTAAAGATGATACCAGCAGCTACTGTTTTGCTTTAAAGCCATGTATGTTTCCTGAAACATTTAAGTCGGCAAGCAAAGCAATTGTCTATAGGCCCTTTGGTGGCTGTGCTTACTGTATCCTCTGCTGGACTTCATTTGGAGGAGGAGAAGGGACAAATGGAGCTCTTGTATATGTTATGGGGGGGTGGGGTGTTTTTTTAACAAAATCAGCAGTGACTTCTGGATAATGGAATTAGCTGTGATCCTTCTGCTTGGAGGTAGGCACATTGGACTATGGAAGATATAGCTGCTAAGTAAGAAGGGTTAGGCTTGTTTGTGCTCAAGGGAGAGGTGTTAATACAACAATTAACCTCTAAATACTGTATGAAAGAAAGGCACCAGACCTATTAGAAACAATTGCCTGTTACTAGAAGTGTGAATTCTTCCACCACACTCTTTCCTGTGATAATATTCATATTGCCTTTTAGAGTAGTTCAAATGCTCCTGTTAACCCTTACAACTTTCTCAGATCAGCGTTAGCTGTGTTTCAGATCAGGTCCCCTCTTAAGCTGGTAGTGGAGATGAGGAATTCACAATTCACTCAGACCCAAAAGCAGAGTCCAGGTGCCCTTGACTTACAACAGTTCACTTAGTGACTATTCAAAGTTATAATGGCACTGAAAAAAGTGACTTATGAGCATTTTTCAGACGTATGACTGTTGCAGTATCCCATGGTCATGTGATTTACATTCAGAAGTTGACACCTCACTCATATTACTGATGACTGTAGTGTCCCTGGGTCATGTGATCTCCTTTTGCGACCTTCTGACAAGCAAAATCAATGGGGAAGCCAGCTTCACTTAACAACTGTTACTAACTGAGCTGCAGTGATTCACTTAAGATATGCGGCAAGAAAAGTTGTAAAATGGGGCAAAATTCACTTAACAAATTTCTCGCTTAGCAACATAAATTTTGAGCTCAGTTCTGGTCTACCTGTATTTCATGCATCCTTTCCTCCATTGTTGAGGTACAGTCCTAAGCTCCTTGGCTTGTCTTCCCCAGAAATCTTGCATGTATCCCTCACAGATCTCCAGAACTGGTTTTAAAATTGTAATTAAAGAGAATGGGGTTGAAACTGAGTAAGTAAGTTACTCGTCTGGTTGGAGTATAAGTGTACTATAATTCATTTTTAATGATGAAGTCAAATTTAGGTTTTGTACTTTTAGAGTTTGGAATGGGAATGTCAAAAGAACTTTGACTAAAAGTCCTGCCACTGGTCTCTATAGACAGATGAAAAAATGCAGTCTGGGACAATATTCAGCCCACCAGCTTCCTTTGTGGCTCCCACAAAAAGATTGGGCAAACAATATGACCCCTATTTTGTGTTTTGTGTAACAGGGCGGGAGTGGGGCTAGGAGGCAAAAGAACTACCTTGAAGTATTGTGGATACTTAGAATACTTTTTTCTCAAACTCCTGAAATTCCCCCTAAACAAAGGATGTGGCCTAGCCTACTTTTGAAATGCAATTCTCATTGTTCTAAACAAAATCCAGGTATAAACCTTGAGCTGATAGTAGTTGTGTATCCGTGATACAGATGAAGGACAGACAGATAGTAGATCATAGTTGCTTGGTATCAGTCCTGCAAACATTTCATTGCATTTGCCTCTGATTAGCTCATCACCCAAGGCTGCTTTATTAATCTCTTGGGGGGGGATTTCACCTGGTATTTTTTGCATACCAAAACTGTGTCCTGCTCTGTATTACGTTCCCAGGAGTCAGCAGAGAAGGCTTCAGTACTCTTCCTCTTCTACAGTTTTTGTCATGACTATCAGTGTCTGTTAAATATGATTAACATTTATGCACATCCTTAACTTGAATTATTTGTGCAAGTCACGGGATTCAGGGTTCTTTGGGAGGGGATTTGTGTGAGTTGATGGCAAATGCTGATTTCTCCTGAACCTAGAGGATTCCTAGGGGGAGGGGAGGAAACCAAACAAGAGCATTTGCAGGTCCTCTCTTGATTCTAGCTTACAGGTGAGATTCTCTTTTCTCAGGATCTCCGTGAAGAATGCATAAAGCTGAAAAAACGGGTCTTTGACTTGGAAAGGCAAAACCAGGCTCTCAGTGATCTTTTCCATCGAAAGCTGACTTCTGGATCTCTCTCCCAGGTGTGTCCTCTGTCTTTTATCTCCCTTCTTCCTTACCATGTGTTCAGCTTACACGTACAGACATGATTTGTTTGCAGGGTGGGTGGGTTTTAGGTGACTGCATATAGAGAGACTTTTCTTTAAAGCCATGTAAGTTCCCTGAAACATTTAAGTCAGCGAGCAAAGGAATTGTCTATAGGTCCTTTGGTGGCTGCACTTACTGTATCCTCTGCTGGACTTCATTAGGAGGAGGAGAAGGAACAAATGGAGCTCTTGTATGTGTTACGGGGTGCTGGAAAGAAGATCGTTTTATCTAGCTCAAATATTTGGGGAAATGTTGCATTTACAACTGCGTCACGTTATTCTACGCTACCTTTATTTAGTATGCCAAACCAAAATCTGGTTAGTCATAGGATACTGAACAAATTGTAGTCATTTGGGGGCATCGCAATGCTAATAAACCTTGGTGGTTTATCAGTGTGACCGCCGAGTTCACCTGTATTTTCAAGCAGTGCGGAATTGCTGGACGTACATTGCACGGATTCGTGTTGAAGGTGCTGCGGTTCAGGATGTTCGCTCTCTGCGAGCAGATCTACTGGAGCCATTCATCCTATTAAATTGTCTCTTCAGACTCCAGCCCATCCAGCTTCCTTGCTCTCCAGTCCGTCCCCGATCTCCCAGTCCGGCACAGTAGAGAAGCTCCCGGTTTCATTTCCCCTGGGACGGTGCCTGTTGCAGAGAGAGGTATGTTCTGTAAGACCTCTAGTGTCCATTCATTTCTGGATTGCCACCTGCAGGCACAAACCTGCTGGTGCTACTGCTTCATCGTTGGGCCACTCAGATAGCTTTCCTGTGCATCATACTTCGTTAATAGTTTAAGATAGGAAGAGGGAGTACATTTTTTGGAATGGGGCCCAGAGCCATTAATTGATGCAGTGCTGCACAGCGTAGACTTTTGATGCAGTAGGCATCTTCTTATGCTGTGAGCTTCGTGGCTTTAACTCAAACCGTGAGATTTGGGGGGCAGTGGCAATTTTTTTCTCTCCCCCCCCCCTCAAAAAAAAAAGGAAGATCAGAGTTACTAAAGGAGAATTGCTGCATTGTATGTAGGGAAGCGGATATGGGATTGTTCCTTCAAAACTGGTTTCAAAAGTTGAGAAAGGCAGATTTGTTTGTTTGATTGATTGACACATGTTTCTAAGGTCACCCGGCTTGATAACAGCAAAGTTATAAAATAACAAGTACAGATAGCAATAGCACTTAGACTTATATACCGCTTCACAGTGCTTTTTGCAGCCGTCTCTAAGCTGGCTGGGCGTTCACTGTTTCCAGGGAAGCCCCCTGGGCCAGATTTGGCCCCCGGGCCTTGAGTTTGACACCCCTGCCCTCAGCGGTTTACAGCCTATTGCCCCCAACAATTTGGGTCCTCATCTTACCCACCTCGGAAGGATGGAAGACTGAGTCAACCTTGAGCCTGGTGAGATTCGAACTGCTGAATTGCAGGCAGCCGGCAGTCAGCAGAAGTAGCCTGCAGTACTGCATTGTAACCACTGTGCCACCATGGCTCTTAGAAAGAAAAGATGGCCATCCCTGTAGAAGAAAACATCCGCTAACCTCCCTGATCCAAATAGGGAGACTGCAGAGAAGGCATCTTCCTGGACCCATGGCATTTGCTTGAAGACAAGCAGTAGCTGTGCTTAGGAGGGACTTTGTACACTCCTGGGTTGCATGCCAGTTGTGCCTGTTCATGGGCCGGAAGGCCCGGCTCACTGTTATACTTGCCCTTGTGAACTCATATTTGGATTACTGCAATGCACTCTACGTGAGGCGGTCCTTCCAGAACGTTCGGAAGCTTCAACTGGGGCAGAATGCAAATAGTCAATGGTGCCAGTACCTTGGCACACGTAGAACTTTGTGAGCTGTGTTGACAGCCAGTGTGCTTCTGGGTGCAAGTCAAGGTCCTTGTTGTCACCTTTAAAGCCTTTCATAGCTTGGGACCGAGTTACCTGAGGGGACCGTCTCTCCCAGTTATTTCCACCCGTCTGATCCACTTGGGCAGGATGAGCGCATGCGTTGACTCCTTTTCTCCAATGATGTATTCAGAGATTAGGATGGCTCTGACACTGCTGTTCTTTCATAAGGCACTAAAGGCCTGGTTCTTTGCTGGGGCCCGAGGCCCCAAATGTATGAAAGGGCCCATCTCTTGGCTGCGACGGTGAACATCAGTTTGATTCTTTCCTCAGTGCTGTGTATTTTAATGTTTGTGTTGTGGGTTGAAATCATCCGCTCACCAAACAGTAAATGGCTTCTACTATTTTTGTTGTTTTAAAACGTTTTTAATGATTTTAATTGTAACGTATGTATCTGAATTGTGAGTCGCCGAAGAAATCGTTTCCTGAGATGAGAGTCTATAGATTTTGATGAAAATAAACAACAAAAAATCAAGTAAATAAATAGTTTGATTTTATTTTTAATGTTGTTTAAACAATGAAGCTCGCTTGTTGAGACGGGCGGCAATACAAACTGATTAAATAAATTACACTTGTTTGTAGGTATGCTATATATGGAAGATGCAAGATTGTAATGGGAGGCAAGAGAAGTGCCTTAAATTCATAGGACTAGCTAAAGTCAAAATCTTCTAGTCCAGCCCTCAGCATATTTTCTCTTTGGTAGTATATCCATTCAGTGCATACTTTAGCAAACTACAGCCTGGATTGAATGCAAAATTCACATGGAGAGGAGGAGGTGGAATTCCTGCTTTTCCTGCACATTTTAGCTTCTTCAATCCGTTATGTTGCCACTTAAAAAATAATATCGAGCAGAAGGTGATGGACAAATTCTTTCCCCACTACTTCTGGGGAACTTTTGTCCATTGTAGGAGACTACGTTAGACTGGAAGAGTAGAATAAATCATTTGAACTGGTTGTAAAGAAGTCTGGGGACACCACCAGAAATAACAAATGGGATGTTGTGGTCGAGAAGGCAGAAATGGAAATCAAAAGCTGGCCTTTGTTACATTTTGTGTATCTTGGTTGCATCCCAGGTCATCTCTGAGGAACACTGTCTGGAAATTCCTGGATCTAATCCCCATTCTCTGGAAGCTCTCTCTCCTTTCCTGCGAAAGAAGGCCCAAATCCTGGAAGTGCTTCGTTCCCTGGAAGAGATGGACCCACTGCTCGCCTTTCCTTCCCCTTGGAGAGACCCTGGGCAACTGAGCTCCCCAGAAGGAGTGACGGCAGAAGCCTGGCCATGTCTGCTGCTGGCTCAGGGTGAAGGGGTGCCTGGGCAGCCTCCACTGAAAAGTGAGGGCAGCTCCTCCTCCTCCTCCGATGAGGCTGGGGAACCTGATCCTCCAGAGAAAGGACACCCGAGGCAAGTGTTGCTGAGTGCACTTGCTGAACACAAGCTGGAATTAGGTGAGGTGGAGACCTACCTGCAGCATGTCCTTCGGGAGGCTGGCGACAGTGCCCTGCTCAATGGGGAGCCCGGTAGACCCTGCTTGATGGGAAATCCCGAAGGGCAGGCTAGCAGCTACAAACACATTCAGGCCGTGAGTTGCCTAGAGGCTTTGGGGCCTCCCTCTGCCTGCAGGGAGCCGGCCTACCTGAGCGTCCTTGCATCCAGTGAAGACAAAGATAAGTCTCGGCAAGGGCTCCCTATCCCCTCCCCCTCCAAGGTGCTCAAATTGCTGAAAATGCCACCACCGCCCAGCCCCGCTGCCCTTCGCCTCAGCCCGCAGCTCACCCGCAGCTCCAAAATCCCCTGCCGCAGTAACACGTATGAGGTGTACCACTCCCCGACACCTAGCCGCAAGGGCTCCCCCGACAGCCCTTTCCCTGCTGACTCTGGCATTGGGGGAGGGCATCCCTCCCTCAAGGCTGGCCGACCCCTTGTCCCAGAGTCCCCCCCCATTGCTCCCACATTACCAGACCCTTTTGGGTACCACAAACCCCACGAGTACGAGAACATCTTAGAGCTGACCCTTAGCACTGCCGTGAGCTCTCGGTCCCCCTCATCCCGTGATACGAAACTGGATGCACCTGAGGCACTCCTGCCTTCCTGCCACTTGGCTCTTCGGGCAGTGCCACCCAGTGACGTCTCGGTGGAGCCCTGTCCTGCTGGCCACCGAGAAAAGTCGGGCCCGGAGAGCAGGCGCTCGCCGCCTCTGGCCCGCAGGAACCCTGACAACTCCAAGAGAGGCGCCAGCGTCTCTACCAAGCGGACGCTCGAGGTGGCAGCCAGCATGCCTTTCAAAGAGCGGCTGACAGTGCTTGGGAGGTTGAAAGGGGCAGAGGGGAAGGAGGGACCGGGCTTTGAGAAGGGGAGGGCCCCTACCCGGCAAGGGGAGCGTGGGGAAAGCCTTCCCGATGTCCATCCCAGGCTGGGCTCTGGGAGCAGCAGCCTCAAGCATCCTGAGCCTTGCCATGGGAATGAATCAACCCCTCGTTGCTACTCTTCCCATTCTGTGGGTTCCCGTGGCAACGACGCTGAGCACCAGGGTTCCAAGAATCGTTCCCTAGGAACGCCAGCAAACAGAAATCCCTCCAAACCCCTGCCGCCCGGGAAGAATACCAAGAGTCCCCATGGGAGCCCGACCAAGTTACCGTCCAAGTCCCCAACCAAACCACCTGCTCCAGAACCCAAGCCATGCCCACCCTCAACCAAGGCACACAGCAGTTTTGGGCGCAAACATCCCCCTGGCCCTGACCAGGCCAAGGGCAAAGCTGGGCCTCCTGCCAGTATTGAAGAAAAGGTGATGAAAGGCATTGAAGAGAACGTCCTGCGAAGGCACAAAGGTGGGCCGGCCACAGGGGAGACCAAGCAGAAGAATTCGAGTGGCCTTGCCAGTTGGTTTGGCCTGCGTAAGAGCAAGCTGCCTGCCCTCAGCCGGAGGCCGGAGACTCCCAAAGCCAAGGACAGCAAACCCGGTTCACGCAAGTTGGAGTCTGAAAGCTTGAACATTTCCAAACTCATGGAGAAGGCAGAGGACCTGCGCAAAGCCCTGGAGGAGGAGAAGGCCTACATCAATGGGCTGGCCCTAGACAAGCCTCGGTCCCACACCTGTGACACTGGGCACAGCCAGCTCACCCTTATGTACCAGGAGGTAACTGCGGAGAACTTCATGCAGCAGCTCCTCAATAGGTAAGTCGGCAGAGAGAGTGGATCAGAGCAGTATCTGCCTGGAAGGACATAAAGGCACATTGGTGAAGGCTGATCTCGCCCCGAGGGGTACCGTTCTTAAGTTAGGATCAGTGCTTTGTTTCACACTAACTTAGATCCAGATTTGCATAAAACTGAAGATTTTTGGTTGGGATCAAGAGTGGAGCCAATGAGGTGGTCAGAGGGTAATGAATAGCTGTACAGATTGAAACTTTTCTTTTTTAGAGGGACCCCCACCCCACCCCTTTTTTAAAAATCTATTATCACCCTCAAGGGTCCCAGATATTTTTGACAAGCTATGGAGTTAAAATCCAGGAGCCTGAAAAATGAGGATTATGATTTTGGGCTCTGATGGGTTGAGAGGTGGACTTAAGAAGTGGCATCTTGAGCTGTGCAAGCCATGGACTGAAAGGAGGCAAGTCCTCTAGATGTTTTGCAGTTCCTCACCAATCCAAGCAAGCAAGGGCAGTGGGTGGGGCTTATGGAAGTTGTAGTTGAAGACAATGTGAAAGACATCCATTCGCCTACTCTTACGATGGTATTTACAGAGGGCCCCAAATCTCCTTCCTGTGAGGAGACCCTGCAGATCTTGCAAAAAGGGGTAAGGATTGAACAAAAGAGAAGCTTTAGGGTACTGACCTCCACTGCACTTGCAGGGTGGATGGGAAAGAGGCACCGTGTGAGACTCATCTGGAGCAGAAGAATGAGCTACAGGGCCTTCAAAGAGGCCTGCGTGATGCCAAAGAGCCCCGCCTTATCCGTCAGCCACGCAACGGCATTGTTGGGCACCTCCATGCCTGTCCGGAAGCTCCAGACAAGGTGAGCTCTCTGGGTGGGTGGGTGGGGGAAGCAGCCTGAAGC
>JANHFL010009002.1:335306-345468 GCA_032468155.1 Oxyrhabdium leporinum | reverse complement strand
CCCCCGAAGCAGCCTGAAGCCCCCTCATCCACGCCTCAGCTGCCAGAGAAGTCATTCTTGTCTCTTGTCTCCCCTGTAGCTTCACGAAGCTGCCTTGCGGGAAGAGCTGCCATCTGATGACAGCTTGGCTGAACTGGTGACCTCCCAGCACTTTGCCGGTGAGTTCCAGGGAAAGCAGAAGGGGTAGGTTGCGGGTTGGTGAAGGAGCTGTTCTTTTAACTTAGCAGCTAGCCTAGGATGGTCTCCTAGTCTTTTGGGAACCATTACTGTTGAAATGCAGTAAAAAAAAATCAGGTTTATTTCTTCCACAAGGAGAATGAAGTCCTGTCAAGAATATTCTCATGATTCCACACAAGCTTCCATGAATTGTACTCCAAGTTTACACAGGAAATTACTACCACAGAGAATTGCTTCCTAGAAAGGAAATGCATATCCTATCTGTAGTGGGGTCTGGTGGCTTTGTTCCAATTATGAGATTATAAAAATGGGGGTGATAATTTTTTTTCTATGTAGTGCAGTCTCTGCCACTTCATATCCTTTGAATTGAATTACAATTCCCATAATTCTCCAACAGTGTGATCAATACCAATGATATCAGAGAATTCTGGGAGCCAAAAGTTTAGAGCATCTAGATGTTGACAAAACATTAGATGTTGAATTTAAAAAGAACAAGAATTAGGTAATGCTTGCTGACGTCTCATTCTTCACAGAGCATAAATGTGGAAGAAAATCAGGTATTTGTGTAAATATGGTTGGAAGTCCAATTTCCTGGATTTTCTATAGTTGTGGAAAGAGGACAGAAGAAAGTGGCTGGAGATGCATGCACTGCTGAACATTAGAAAAGGCAGAGAGGACAGAATAACGTTGTGTTGGAGGATCTAGCAACATTTGTCCACAATTATAGCACCTGCAACTCGCCTACATAGTGGGCTGCCGAAGTACATTTTTTTAAAAAAATCAAAAACTTCCCATTTCTCAGGGAGCAAGTGGGAGCTCATTCATTATTTGGATTTTTTTTAAACTTCTTAATTTTTAAAAATGATGTTTAGTTTTTTATTATTATTATTATTATGGAAAATCACATGGCGAATGCCCCGTGTCTTAAAAGGTGGCTGACCATTGAATTACATCTTTGTCCTCTGCTTTGCTTCTCCTCTAAGGTAGGGGTCCCCAACCACTAAGTCGCACAAGTGGTGGGCCCATGCGTGAATCCATCCCCTTCTACACACACACACACACACACACACACACACACACACCGTTGCCCCCACTGCTGGTCTGCAGAGCTGGAAAGGTTGGGACTGCTGCTCTAAGGGGACTGGTTTGAAGACAATAAGTAAGAATTCTAGGAGGGTTTTTTTTTTCTCCAGGAAGGTATATTTTCATGGAAGCAAAAGTATGGCTTTCTAAACATAAATTCCTACTCTTATCATCTACAGCCCTTGGCCACGAAACCTGGAGTTCAACAATTAGTGGAGAGTTGCATGCTACCCACTCACTCCTATAATGGCTCCCAATGTATACTGCCAAGTAGGTTAGGGAGATGGATTTCTGGAGGAGGCGTAGACTTTGGCTTCATCTCTCCTCACAGTTTCTGGTTTATGTCCACAGTGTGTAGCTCCTTGACACGGACTCTGGACAGTGGCATTGGCACATTCCCCCCTCCTGACTACTGCAGTGGGATGCCCTGCAAAAGTGTCCCAAAACTGAGACCTCGATTGGATCCTCCACCAGCAGGACCTCTCCCACCTAGAGGTCCCCCACCTGTCACCAGAGTGCCCCGCAAAGCCCGAACGCTAGAAAGGGAGGTGCCAAGCGCAGAGGACCTGATGGGGCCTAGCAAGCACCAAAGCATGCCAGCTTTCCATGGCATCTTAACCAGTGCAGAGCCGGCCCTCGGCCGTCATGATCGCAGAGGCTGCCTGCAAGGTTTGTACCATTTGAAAGAGATCTAACCAAAGAAGCTATGTATTGTCCTCTGTGTTGGAGGTCTTTTCTGAAACTGTATATATGTACATACATACTCCACAAGCAGACTTTTTGCTAATGTGCCTTTACCAGTGGAGCTCAACCAATTTCATTATATTGTTCGTCAGTACTTAAAGGGATCTTCTGGCTCAAATTCTTAGCTGAGTAGTTTTAGGTTTAGGGTTAGAAGGACCTATAAGCTGGTCAAAGGGACGCAGTTACAATTCTGATTTAGAAGGATCTGTAGTTTTTCTTCTGTGAGACAATTTTCCATGTACACTGTCATTTGGAATCCTATTCCTGATGTGGATCAAATACCATAAAGTGTAAAGCTAATATTTTAAAATATAGTTCGTTCAGCATTTAAAATAAAGATGCAAAGCGTTCATCCCTGATCCAGACTCGCATTGTTTCTGCTGTGATGTTCCAAAGGAGATGCGACGTTGGTCCCAGCTCACTGGTAATGATTTCCTGATCTTTCTTACACAGATCTCTGCAGCGAAGCCAGCAATCCCAGGCGTATCCAACATGGCAAGAACTGGACTTTTCCTAATGCCAAAGCATCAGCGGGCATGGATCCCTTTCTCTGCTCTCCTGACAGGCTGGAAGAGCTCCATGGTTCTGCAATGGTAGGGGTCAAGGAGGAGTTTGGGGGGAGGGCGGGGAAGGAAGGGAGCAGGCAGACAGATGCCACCATTCAAAAAGCCCAGGCATTTCACACAGCATTTGGTTTCCAAGGGCTTGTGAAGCTAAGAATCACTGTAGTAGCATTTGATGTTATCCACAAGGGTGTATAAAGATGGTAACTAGCACTGAGAGGTTTGTTGTTAAGTACCTCACAAAAAGCTTTGTTTTCCTGAGTGGTTCTAGTTATGCTAAGACATCTTTGCAAAATCATGCAGTGGGCGATGCTGTAGGAAACAATTATCAACGGTATCTCCTTCCTCTTTTTCCCAAAGCTATGGCTCCGCTTTCAGCTTTTAGTGCAGAAGAAGGAGCAAGTTCACGGCGAGATGAGGCTCTTTTAACATTCAAACAGGATACAAAATCTATAAATGAATGTTAAGCATGTCACCAACCATGGGTTATATATAAAAATGTGGGATAACAATCTAATCATAACACAATATGTAAACAATTAGGCTGTTTTGGCTGCTGTGCTAGTTTCTGCCGGTAGGTTTTCCAGGAACTGAAGAGCTGAAGAGGTTCCTCAGCTAACTGGTAATTTAAATCAGGTTTTCTGATGCTAAAAACTGCAAGCATAATGCGCAATGTCATGTTGCTGCTACCGGTAGTTCCCGGTTACCATTGTTAAGTGAATCACCATGGGTTGTTAAACAAGGACCTCATGTGATCCTGACTTCCTGCTGACCTTTCCATTGACTTTGCTTGTTGGAAGCCAGTGGGGAAGGTCGTAAATTGGGATCGTGGGATTGTGAGACACTGCAATAATTGGAAATCTGGGGCAGTTGCTGAGCACCTAGATCATCATTGTGTGACTGAGGGCACTGAGCATTGAAAACTGGTTGAAAGTACCACTTCTTCACCAACTGTCCCAAATTCAAATGATTGCAGAGTGATTGTTAAATGAGGACCACCTGTAAATGAAAAGAGTTAATTCCCTCCCCCCTTGTGTTGAAAATACAAAATGCAGTTGTGGAGCTCATCCCTGCCCTCTAGCCGCATCTCCCGTGGCTCTCAGTAGCTGCAAAACAGAAATAAGGCAAAACCAAAACCAGAATGGTCAGTCTTCCCGCTTTCTTCTATTGAGTAGTTCTATCTTTCTGCTTCTGCAGGGTTCAGCTTGCAATGTAGTCGAGAGAAGACGGGCGTCCTCAGAAGGACCTCAGGCCTCTCCGGCCTTCAGCACCAGCAGCAGCCGAACCCCTAGTGCTTCTGATGTGGGTGAGGAGGGCAGCACAGAAGCCTGTTCCAGGGATATGGGTCCAGAGGGCCAGCCGGGCCTGGAGAACTCGGAGTCCCTCAGTGATTCTCTCTATGACAGCTTATCCTCCTGTGGCAGTCAGGGCTAAGAGCATCTTGAGGGAGAACGAGGGCATTGACTTCCTTGGTTGACACACTGCCACATGCTCCTGCCTGGTGCTTTGAGGGCCCAGCACTTGCCCATAGAATCCTGCTTGATTCTTCTAAACCAAATCATGGCCTGCACCAGAACATAACGTGTCTTCCACACCAGCTCCCTGCCCATTCTTAAGCAGGGAAATGGGACTTCTTCAGCAGGGCACCACCTGACTTGCCTAATAAGAGAGACAGAAAAGGTGGGCAGGAGGGCATGATGGGAAGTGGTTGTGGGCATCTTCATCCGGTTGAATGGCATTGATCCAACTTTGGGGTGTGTAGTTTTGCACATCTAAGTAGTATCCCTTTGGTGAAAGCACTGTGAATGGGAGGGAATCCAATTGGTCTTGATGATCCATTATGCAACTTGGTGGACTTGCTATGGAGGAAAATGGAACCAAGGATTGTTGTGGGTTCCAGGGTACACTAAGCAGAGAGTACCTCCCTTAAAGGGTAAGTGATTCCAATTCACAGATTGCACCAGCAAAACACTCTCTTGCCCTGACCTCCCTTTTGCAGGCTGGAAGGGGTGGTGCTAATTATGATGCCCTTGCCAGGGGAAGATTTTTCCCATCCTTGTATCCATCCAAACTGCCCTCTTTACCTCAGTGGCAGCGCAGTGCTTGCCTTAGCAATTTACCGAAGCCCTTCCTTCCACCTCTTGACACTTAAAAAGCATGTGAGATTTTGCCAAAACCAAGACTCCCGTCCATCGAGAAAGAGAAGTGAAGTGGGCCTTCCATCCATTACTTTCATTCAAGCATGTGGCTGCTTGGGGTGGGGTGCGGGTACCAAACTGATGTCTAGGGGGGGAGGATGCTTGACGAGAAGAACCCCTCTTGGCAAGCATCTTAATGTGAGTAGGTTCACTTTTCTCTCATTGTATTTCATCAAATGGTCCCTCCTTTCCTTCCTTGCTCCCAAATCCAGTTGAAGGAACAAGAACCTCAGAGCTACTGTGTGTCTCTTGGTTAGATAGCTTGGGCCTTCGCTCCTTGCCCCCTTTCTGTGTAACTTTTTTTCTTTAATTAAGAAACATTAAGTTATTAATGTTGCTGATCTGGTTTCCATGTAGCCCAGCTGCATTCTCCCCCGTCCTCGTTTCTATGGGAGCTGTGTTGGTTCCCTAGATGGTGCTATTTTGCTGTGTACAGGCCCCCTCTCCTGATGAGTCTTTCTTTTCATTCTTTTTTTTTTACTTCGATATATTTTAAAATATTAAGATGTCTTTTGCTCCTTTTTTATTTATATAAGTTATTGTGAAATGAGGCTGTCTGTTGTCTTGAATCTCCTAGAAAAAAATAAAGGGGGTTAAAAAAAATATGTGTGGCTGAAATACTTGGTGTTTGGAGTCAATCTGAAGGTTTTTCATGTTCTATGATAGACCTGTGCAGCAATTCAAATCTGAGGAGTAAAATGTGATTTGGCAAGCGTGGGTGGTGCATGCATAGCACCTCTTGGAGAACACGGGAAGCCAAATGTATCTTTTCTTTTCCTAGGATTACATACCAGTTGTGTGGGACAGCTGTGCAAGGCCAGGAAAATGGGTTGCCTTAAAGTGTTCCTAACAGGTTACATGCATTCTCACACATGCTCTGAATTGCATGTCATCCCTCGTGTTCAGATCATAGCAGAGCCCTATTATGGAAGGCTAGCCTTGCTCTTTGTACTAAGTGGCCTTTAGTCCAGGCAAAGCTAAGGCAGTCTGGATGGCAGAGCTAAGGTGGCTGGGCTGCAGCATTTTTGCTTGAGCTAGAAATCTGTTCACTCAGGCTTCTAAACTGTAGTTCATGGGTGTGGATAGAAATAGGCAACCTGCCTGTTTAAAGTACTTGAGCCACCGGCTTCCTACAGACCTAGGCTAATTGCAGAGATGTTGATATTTGCCCTTGATCACAGCTTTGTGATTAGCTTAAGTTTGCAGAAGGCAGGTTGCACTGGAAGAGGAATAGATGAAATCTTGGCTTATATCCAGAGACTCAACAGGAGTACTAAAAAAGCTTAGCTTCCAGTGAAGGCATCAAAAAAAAAGCTTGGCTCAATGGCATTATTGTCGGAGTGGCAAAAGGCCATTTTTTCCCTGCTTCAGTGGCTCTGGCTTTCCGCAGATCCTTGGCACCACCTAGTGAGCTGAAGTGTGAATAGCATCGCTGCATTGCACAGCCCTTGCATCACCATCTAGTAAAATGCCAGCTTGGTGACCAAGGTTGCAAGCAGGTTAGTTTCCTTTGGAGACCTTTTCAGCAACAGCGTAACAGCAGTGAGGTTTGAGCAGAGCGGGACTCTGAAGGGAAAATTGGGAGGGGGGGGGGAAATAGAGACCTGCACTCTTGTCTTCTATTACATCACATCTGATTTGACTGCCTGGCTCATTCTTGGTTGGCTCTTGGGATGCTGAAAGCCTCTTAAAATATTTAATTTTGCTAGACAGCTTTTCATTATTAACACACAAAGGGCGGGAACTGGAAAACTACCTGGAAAGAGGTTACGATGAAAACTTTCTAAACAGGAGGCAATCACATCTTACAACAAACAATTGAAAGTATATTTAGCCTTGAAAAGATGAAGGGCAAGCTAAGAAAATAATTTGGCTCCTTGTGGATAGCTACCCTATGGAAAACTCCACAGCTTCTGCTTCCTGTGTCCGAGAGGGAACAATACAATTAATGCGCTCATTTGAGTACTACACACAAATATAAGTGGGTAGCAACAGGGCAACCTCAGGCAAGCCTCTCCCTCCCTGCCTGTAATAGTGGATGGATTTGGGTTAGCTTAGTTTTTTAAGTGGGAAAATGTCACAGCTGCCCATTCACACTGACTTGGTGGTCGAGGTAGCTATTATGCCAAGGAATTCCACATCCATTTTGTGCTTCCCTATAATGCCCTCATTTGGTGGGAGGGGCAGGAAACCAGAAAATCGCCACAAAGAGAGAACTGGTTCACAAGATGAAAACAAGCCCCCTTGACACCCATAATTATTCATTTTGATATCTTCAATGCAGGTAGTCCTCGACTTACAAGTTCACTTGGTGACGGTTCAAAGTTATGGCAATGAAAAGTGACTTGACCTTTTTCACAGATACCTTTGCAGCATCCCCATAATTGTGTGATCAAAATTCAGATTCCTGGCAACTCGGTCATACTTACGACCGTTGCTGTGTCCCAAGGTCATGTGATAATTTTTTGTAATCTTCCAACAAGCAATGGAGAAAACAGATTCACTTAACCACCAGATTACTAACTTACCAACCGCAGTGATTCACTTAACAACTGTGGCAAGAAATTTTGTGAAATGGGCAAAACTCACTTAACAAATATCTCATTTAACAACAGATTTTGGGTTCCATTGTGGTCGTAAGTCAAAGATTCCCTGTACTAGTATAGAATCATTAGTTCCAGTTGGGATTCTTTTTCTAGCCTTTAAAAAGTCTCCTTTTCTATAATCGGTGCTTCCTTAGTACAGAAAAAATGAGATTTGTAAGACCTATTTCCGCCCCGAGTCCTCGGAATGGGGCGGTATATAAATTCAATAATAATAATAATAATTTCCGCATGCTTCACCACATGGATCTTGTTCTGCAATTACCAATCCAATAAGACAGTGTATCGGACTTGGTCGCGGTGCTTAGCTTTATCTCACAGGTTTCTAGCATGCTTTGTACCTATTACTGAGATGTAGCTACCTGCTAGCCACTTCGAAGTACACCGTGCTAGGAAACCAAAATCGTATAGGCCAGTGCAGCTTTTATTATAAAATGTTGAAAGCCTCCCAAAGTTGCCTCTTAATGAGATGGGTGGATAAAATAAAAATAAAGCTATAGTAACAGCAGTTTTCAAACTTGTATTCCCCGAGCCCCATGAGAACTGGGGTGGGTGGGTGGTGTTCTGAGATGTTTACCCAGGTTACGTTTCTCCCCTGGACTTGGTCCACTCAGATCTATCTTGGTAGCAGCTCTTCTTCCTGTCCTTCAAGGCCATTCCTTCTTCCTTCTACACTACCCATTTGAAGAGATGCAGTTATAGTCAGAGGCCTCAACAGAAATAGGTAAGTTGGATCCAAGTTTACTCATTGAAATTAGACAATATTAGAAATCAGAAGGTTCTCACCGGTTGCCTAACCATAACCTCAGGAACCAGAGGGAGAATCCCACAGTATATCATAAAAAGCTTAGAAATTGCCAGGTTGAGTAAAGTCTTCATTGGAGTCTCAAGCTTTTGGCTGTAAACATTGATATGCCGAAAATGCCACTCTCTGCTATAAGTATTCTGCAAGATGAGAGCAGTCCATAAAAGGGTATCCCCATTGCTTTTTTTTGTTTATATGGATTTCATGACAGCTGCTTTCTAAAATCCCCATCTCCAAACCTGGGCCTCCCCCAGCTGAACTAACAATAGCAACAGCACTTAGACTTACATACCACTTCATAGTGCTTTACAGCCCTAAGAGTCAGAATATTGCCCCCAACAATTTGGGTCCTTGTTTTACCCACCTTGGAAGGATGGAACCTTGAGCCGGTGAGACCCGAATTGCCAAACCGCTGGCAGCCGGTGATCAGCAGAAGTACCCTGCATTCTACGCACTGCACCATCACAGCTCTGATATTCAGTCATACTTAGCAAGAGGTTGCAGGTTCGGCAGTAAACAGTAAGCGTACAGGGAAATGTGTGAGGGTCCACTTGTTCTGCATCCCAGTTCTCCGACATCAGGTAGCCAATAGGCAAACTTGAACCCCAAATGCCTAACTTCCTTGGGGATCCAGCTCTATTTGAGCACAAAAACTACACACAATCTCACTGTGAACTCAAACGAGTTGAAGAGTTTTCCCCGAGGACACAAAATTCACTCCCATAATTTGCAAGCAACTAGAAGCTGATTGCAACAGTCTTGGTGAAAGTAAAACCAATAATGGTAAAGTTTGAAGATTTTTATTTTAATATTTTTCCCATACAAAGCAAGACAATGTAAATATTATTTGAATCAAAACACCATTTTGTTTGTTCAAAAACCCCGTCTCTTCACAGTAGGCGGCTAAAGAATGCAGCCAGGGCTGGCCCTCCAAAGAGCGACAGAGTTTACTCTATTAAACCCTGTTAGACAAGGTCTCTATGAAGTAGATTCTTGCAGTTTAGTTCTTGGCACTATTCCAAGGGGGAAGGAAGGATGAAGAACGGAGGAAGTAAAAATGTTTTGTTTTCTCAAGCAAGCAAAACTGGAGCCTGGCTTCAGATGCCAAGAAGAGTAGGAGAAACATTATCTGGTTAGCTGCAAGGAAAGCTTAATGGGCATGTAGAGGGAGCCATTTTTAATACCAAGTGCACACTGATCCCAGTTTCCCCAGAATGTAGGAATACCATTCCCATTATACAATATTCAGCCAATTCCCTCCAACCCATTTGCTGTAGGATTCATTCCTAGATGTTAAAAGGGAAGAGAGGCAGTCACATGTCACCCTGGCATCTTGCTGACCAAGGCTGCTCAGTCCCATTAAGAGTTCAAGGTGCTGGGTTCATCCTCCTCAGCAAACTCAAAAATTAAATATCAGGAATGCAATTAAACCAGACCAGACCTTACCACACTGACACCTATCTAAAGACAAACACACAAACAAAAACCTGTCAGCAGTTGCTAAAAACTGAGATGAGTGCCAGACAAAAATTTCTCACCTGCGCAAGTTAGTTTTTGCTAACCTGTGGCAAAATGAGGGTGGAGGAGTTAGCATGATGGATTAGATCACAGTAGAGCTCCAATAGGAGTTTTTCAATCTGCAACTAGAGTTTTATAGCTTTGTATGTCCCTTTCCCTCCCTCTCCACTCCACTCATCCTAGAGGAAGGAACTTGAGCAACATCCATCTCTTTAAAACCCCTGCGGACAAGTCAGCCTTGTTATCAGGCAAATGTTTCCACAGCGATTTCAGAGCACCACAAGCAAGAGGTGAGTTTTCCCCTGCTCTGCTCTCACTGCAATTTGAATGTGATCGGAGGTGAATAGAAAAATGGAAGGGACTTATGCTAACCCCACCCCCACCCACCCACCTCCAGTGAAAATTGCCAGGTCATTACCAATAATACAGATATGAACTCAGCCTCTGATAGTCAAAAGAGGGAAGTGGGAT
>JANHFL010009002.1:322024-332420 GCA_032468155.1 Oxyrhabdium leporinum | reverse complement strand
GAAGGAAGGAAGGAAGGAAGGAAGGAAGGAAGGAAGGAAGGAAGGAAGGAAGGAAGGAAGGATTATAATGAGAGGGAAGGAGGGTCTGAGGAAAGGAGGGTCTGAGGGAAGTCCTGCCTTAGCACTTGGCCACCACAGGTGCCCTGAAACGAGTGACGTTGAGCTGCCTACACCATCCCGGGTCACACCCCCCAGGGTCAAACACAACGCTGATGCAGCCCTCAATGAAATTGAGTTTGACACCCCTGCTCTAACACAACACATCTTGCTCTTTTAATAATAGCTAAAGGAAAAGGGAAGCTGGGCACATCTGAGTAGCTGCTCCCAGTAGGCCACTTGCCAGTTCTATGTCCAAAAAGGTGGGCTTGCTACAGGGGCTTGGGCTGTTATCAACTTTCAAGCTGACAGACCAGGAAAACAGCAGCCACTCACCGTGAAGAGCCAAGTTGAGCCCAGGAAAATGTTGATCAGGGAGAACAGCAGCATCAAGAACAGGCCAGAGAAAAGGACGCCTGAAGAAGGAGCAAATCACAATGAACAAAAATGGCTGATCGAAATGAACCCAGCCTCTTCAAATGTAAGTGGACAATGGTTGCTGCTGCTGCTGCTGCTGCTTACCCCCTAGATACAGGTAGGCACGGCGCTTAGCAAAGAGAGCACTCAGGGAGAAGCAACTGAAGATCACGGCTGTGCCCAGGAAAGCAGTTGGGATGATGCTGTAGGGAGGGAAGGGACAAGAATGAATGCCTAAGGAGGAGAAGGAAGGAAGGGAGGACTCCGAGCTACGAATTAACAGAATTTGCTTTAGAAATATTCAAAGGGTTTGACTTTTAAGTCTCTGAAAGGATCTAGATGCTTCAATGAGAAAAGCTTAGTAACAGCCCCAAAGAGTGCCCCTACCATTACTACCGAGCAGGATATCTGGTTCTCACTTTCAAGGTGAAAAGTGGCAAAGGATAGGCAACCTGGTGACTTTCCCCTTACCTGGGGTTGATGGCAATGCACATCTCCAGCAGAGGACCCAGGTTGACTCCTGGAAGAGGAAGGAATGTAGCCTCAGAGACAAGTTTCTCGTGTGTGTGTGTGTGTGTGTAATTTACCCATTCATAACACGCACATATTTATAAGATACAAGTTATGGATTACAGGCATTCCCTTCATAAAAGACAAAAGAGATACAAAATGCCACGAAGGTGACAAAGTGCTCCATGTCATTTCAGATATGTTCACAAGGGAGGGACCTCTTGTTTTATAACATTCAGTGCCATGTTCTTACACAAGAGCCATTCTGCTGTGGTGTGATACTAGGTAATTGCATTAATGCATGAAGTAAACTTTTCCCCCTCAATCACTGCCATTCTGCCAGGTCCTCTGATGGCCTTGATGGCACCGTTTCATCCCTTACACAGTACAACTCTCACTACCCCAGCAAGAGGAAGCAGCTAAAAATGTCTTTCTTGCTTATGGAAACTCCACGTTTGCACATGTGAAGTATTAAACTGCTGCTGCTCCCCTCAGTTCTCGCTTCTCCAGCCACACATACCAGTGAGGACAGCAAAGCCTGCCAGGATAGCCAGACGTTTCTCTTCGGTTTCTCGGCTGTGGGGTGTGGCCATCAACCAAATCATAAGGCCTAATGCTCCCAGGCCAGTCAGCAGTCCAAACTGCAAAACAAAGTGGGAAAGATGGAGATTAACACAGGCTGGTCAGAGAAGACAGCCAGTTCAATCTAAGCCTGTTTGCTGCATCTCCCACTCTTTTAAAAAAATTCTGGTCATTGGAACTGTTTTCCTATGCAGATTTTGAAACAAGGAATCAGTATTTTGCATAGCAGATCTCTTGGAAGGGAAATTCTGTCACTGTTCAGACAATTTTAAAATTTAACAGTGAATGTGTTCAATCTTAAATATTTTAAAAACAGTTAAGATTTTCATCAGTTTTCCATTATGACAATTTTACAAGCACCAGTGAAATCTTTAACAATTCTGCTCTGCAAGTAGGATATGTAGGTATCCTACATAGGTATGTAGAAAAAGGTCTAGCAAAGAGAGATTCAAATCCGAAAAGGAATATAGAACACCGTTCTCCAAATTTAAACTTTATTAACTGCTATAGAGCTTAGGTTTAATGTAAACATTAACAAATGATTCTGATAATGGGGAAATTTTCAATCTGGCAGGACTTTGAACAGTGTAACTACAGTCCCACCTCTCACTTGAGTTTCACAATAGAAACAAAAAGCTCTTTCAAACAGAAACAAAGACTTCTGAGTTTGTCTGGGAACATGTATTTATTTAGAGACTTTTTGCTGGGATATGTTTGTGGAAAGTTTTAAAGGCTTAAAACTTCACTGAATATACCACCTAGCCAGGGAGCACCAGCTGAGAACCACTCAATAGGATACAGTCCTGCTTATTTCCACAAGCTGGGAGGTACTATTTTGCAGTCTTCCTGCTGGCATTTAGCCCTCAATAACCAAGATGATCTTTAGCTTATATATCCGTCCCAGAGAAATGCCTTAGAATTCTTACCTGCACCAGCTGAGTTACCACATTGAGATAAGCACCAGCCGCAGCTAGGAACATACATAATGCAAAGCTTGCATAGACCTTCTTCAGGTGCTGCTGAGTTGATGCAGAGCTATAGGGATGAAGGAAGAAAATTCAGCTCTGTTACACAATACCTAGAAGAAGCACAGCAATTCCCAAACTGACCATTTTCCAGCTCTTAGCCATATCACAAACCACAGAGTCGTATTATCTGACCTGCTTCAGAGAAAACTTACATTTTCTTCACACCATCACTAAGAATTCCTTACTTCAGAATCTCTGGTGCTGAAATACTGCTTCCAGAGGGGACCAAGTATTTACCAAAGATATGTTTAGGACAGTTAGAAAAACCTGAGGGGCCTGGTCATAGAGGAATACCGTGTGAATGTACAAGGGTGTGTAATTCTGACATGCACAGCGCATCATTCTGGCAACAGGCTACAGCACAACATATCATTTAAATCAAGAGTCATTTTGAATAGCTCTGCCCTCTTTGGAAAAGCAAACTGATTTGGACAAAATTTAAATGATCCAAATGTTTTTCCAGCCGCAGTTTATTCCCCATGGACTTCAATAATCCAGTAATACTGCTCACTAAATAGTTCCCTGAAATCGCCATCTTACACTAAACATTTACTTGAACTACCTTCACCTACAATTGTCTGCCCTAAGATCTATAGCATGAATGCTCAACCTCTGGGGGCTTGTGGCAAACTGGGAATTCTGAGAACATATAATGAACATTGTCACAAAAAGCTACCATAAAGGACAAGCTCTGTCAACAATTCTTTATCACAAAGTCAACTAGTTGGATTATTTCCCACCCAATCAAAGTAACTTCTTCCATTTTTTCATTACTGTAGTTTACTTGTCTGTTTCCTACCTAGATATTCAGAGAGAGAAAAAAACACCACCCACCATTTTAGGTTTTTATAAATATTACTCAGCTCTATGTGAAACCCATTGGCATTATTGAAAAGAAACATGAGATATAAGCCAGAATTTTACTCTGCAATGTGCAACCTTCAAGTGGAGTATGAAACCTATGGTTACCAAGAAAAGCAACTGGTGTACCGATAACTTGTACATTACATTTGTAATCCAGGTTGTACAGAAAGCTGGATAACATCCACAAAAAATTTAAAAGGTGATAGTTTGGGCAAATAAGCAAAGTAGGATTTTAAGATTGAATTCCATGCAGAACAGGGTCTCCTGAACTAGAGTTGTAACTCGTTCAGAAGCAGGTTCAGAAACAGTTTCAGGTTACTGATCGGTATATGAAAATATTGTTTTCCTCATCATGTTTGACTTACAACCAGAGTATAGGATTTTAATTCACAGTCTTTTCTCAAAAAAGTAGAAAAACTGAGGTGGTCTGGCTCCAGCAACCCAGGTCCTGCCAGCCTTCTGACCATCTTTCATGGGTGATGGAGCCTACCTAATCTCACATCGGTGTTCCTAAACATCCAAGAAAGAAACTGAATCCTCTCACAATAAGATTAAGCAGGCATCAGGTACTCACATGTGGGAGAACTTGAAGAGGGCATCAAAATTTATGTTCCTGTTGAAAATATCCATAGCACTAGTTGGTGAGGTGAATTCTCTATGTCAAAACACACAACCTGCAGAAAGGGAAAGGAAAGCCACATCAAATGGAGAAGACCTAAAAAATTTTCCCTAGAATTGGTGTGTTCCATCTCTACCATTTCTCCTTATAGACAAGCTCCTCCCACATTAAACAGAACCCAGTTTTAAAATGACTTCAACCCCTTTCCCCATTTACATCTTTTGTGGTGGCAATTCTGCAGAATTCCTAGGGTTTTCCCCCCCTCTGGGTAAAAGGAACTTCAAATAATCAATTTAATAAATCTGATTTTTGTATGTATTAGTCAGCAAGGAACAAAGCACAGCAACATCAGAGAACAGGGAAGTTGAAGCAATAGCTTAAAGGTCTAGCAAAAAGGTATGTAGAAGTAGAAAACAGATTTTTCCAAGAAAAAATATATTTGCTTTATCTTCATACAGAAAACACAGACTAATTTATATCCTTCTCTCGATGTAGTCTCCTGTTTCCATCAATTAATTCTATCTGCAGCTACAGTACAAGATATGCAGCAATCCAGCAATATACACATTACCCAAAAGACACAGGTTAAGTAAACAAACTCCTGATGCACCACTGCTAAAAAGTGATTCTTTTTACTTGGGACTCACCAGCGTGTCCAATATGTAACCCACAAGCTTCTTCCTCTTTGTCCTACTCTAAAAAAATCTAGAGACTGCAACCGTTCCGCAGCCACCCAAACTGGCTTGGTGTATATGGTGCAATTATTGCAGGCTCTTGCAAGGCTAGTTAAAGCCTCCTGGAGGAATTGTGCTCACCTGGGAGCCTTGCTTCACAACTCAGCAGCTGGAAAGCAAGAGCATTAGGTTCCTTAATGATCTTCCCTGGAAAGGATGGGGTGGAGTTAGAGGAAGGCAGCCCTCCCAGCTTGAAAGTCAAGGCCAATATGCTGTGTTGTTATTCTCTAGGTGGGATTCCACTCCAATGTTCTGTTTTGTAACAACATGCACAGGTATTTTACTCACTCAGGGGAGCAGCATGAACATTTTACTTAACAATACAAGCATTTCTACTCTCCTCCATCCAAAGGTTATTCTTAACTAGTTGCTCTAACCTTATGGCAAAGAATGGCCATAGCTAAGTGGAAACCAATCCAGTGACTAAAGACTTCTTTTCTGATAGGCAGGAAGATCCGGCTTGGCAAGAAGTTTGCATCGTAGGTTTGTATTTGCTAACAAGGTGCACTAGTGTTAAGGAAGTGCCTTTAATCTTGTGAGAGATTAAACTCAACCTCTTTATCGCCTTAGATTTCTCTACATTTACAAGATCTTCATTTATCAGAGGCATGGGGGGAGGGGAGGGAAATCACACTGAAAAGCTCTAAAAAGGAAGTCTTTCTTGAGGTATCAAAAGCCACACTTTAAGAACAACCTGAATTAGAAAGCTGAACCTGAAAATTACACAGCATGTAATCTGGGTATTAGGTGCTTGTATTAGGTAACATGACTCAACATCAGGGCATCAAAATAGGTCACACAAGAGTGGAAGAAACATTAAGAAACTTAGCACCCAGTTCTTCCAGATGCCAAAAGCTATTCAAAGAAGAGGTTAGATAAGATCCGAGATTAGGGAAACATTTTGAAATACAGATTTCTCCAATGAGAGGGAAACCCTCTACAAAACAAAGCATAAATCTGAAGCTATTCCAGAAGAAAGTATAAGTAAAGTGAGCACTTCTCAGTACTGACACATCTGAAAAGTAAGGAGCAAAACAAGAACCTGTAAAGCTCAGGATTACTCCTCATAATCATCCTTTATGTTTCAAAAAGCCTTACACTTTTCCAGCAGCTTTAGCCACAGCAGGAGTAACTAATGGTTTTCATTAATGTTTTCTGAGCCCACTTAGCCACAGAAAATATAGGAAAGAATTTTTACATTACATTTTTAGACCATTTGTTCACAGAGACCAGTCTATTTATGGCTGTGCCTGAAAAGGAATATTCTTTTCTTCATCCACACATAAAACTCGAGACACATGTGTTTTGAATCATGCTTGGAACAATTAAAATGGCCATTGAAGGTTGCAACTTTTCAAGGTAGGAAATGTTCAGCATGATCCACTCAAAATGTGATGCCACTCAAAACAGCTGAGATTTTTTTTCATGCTTGCAACATTCAAAGTGGCTGTTTTCAGCTAAAGACATACTGGACCATCTCTACTTCCATTTATAACAGATGGTAGAATTAGTTATCTACATCTGAGTTTTAAAAAATTCTGGTCCTGTTCCCCAAGGTGCTGACCAGTTCTGATTGAATATATGTATTATGCTTAAAATTAAATTGAATTTTTCCCATTCTGCAAAACCCATCCGTCATATTTTTAAACAATGCAAATTAACTTTTAATATAAATAATGAAAATTAATTTGCATTGTTTAAAAACAAGATGGTTTCAGCTATTTTGCAGATCACAAAGAAATCTGAGAAAGTCAAAGGCCATATACACCTCACGTTAATATATTTTTCCTTCAACACTAACATTAGATCCAATAATGTGAAAATTATGCATAGCAGACTAGGTTACTTAGAAGGTACCATTATTTGGGAAAAGAAACCAGGGGAAAAGTGTTAGTGTAATATTGTAAAAATTACAGAGCTTAGTTATCCTCAAAGGAATCCTGCTTAGTAAACCAAAAAGAGAGGCGGAGTACACAACTGCATAGAATTTCAGGCCATTGCTCTATAAACTCTCCATGGATTGTCTGATGTAGTAAGGCACGTTCAACAAAGATGGCTTTCCCAATTAGCAGGTCAACCTTATTGCTCCTAGGCCAGGGCTGTCAAACTCCCAGCCCACAGTTGGGATGCATCACATGCTGGCCACGCCTGGTTTAGCAAAAGGGAAAAAAGTCCCGATACATCACGTGACGCTGGCATGACGATGGGAGTTTGACATGTCCTCAACCATACAACTTCATAAAATGCTGAAAGTATTAAGTAAAATATTAAAAGAATATTTTCCTTAATTTCGAAATGCTATTTATTCAATGAGATGTTGGTGAAACAGCCCCATTGAAACCATTTGGAACAAAAGACCACTGATAAAATAGTAGTATCAAAAATCTCATTTCCAATTTCTTACCAGAGGCTAGAGCATCTAAGACTCGTTTATCGTTTAGTTATGCAACAAGCATTTTAGACATGAGGTTCTATGCAGCATGCCTACAGAAAATGTTTTGTCAGTTTTAAAATGTTGACCAAGTACAAATAATTTTTGGATTAGTAATTCTCCTGGTTAAGCTGTAAGACTGGATGATTGAATTTGAAGGAAAACCAAAATCTGACACGGGGAAGGAACACAGTTCAGGATGGTGGCATGTCCGGCAAAAAGAATGTGAACTGTTGACTGAATGGAAAGGCTCCTACTTCATATTTACCGGTATATTTAGCTTTTGAAGATCCCAGTAGTATCCAGAAACATTGGTCCTATTTGTATAAGTACAATCAGAAGAACTGCAATCTTATTAAACTATTCTGAGGAATAATCATGATCTCATTACTCCTGCTCAATCTTTCTTTTGCCTTTAAAATCTCATAGTCATGTCTTTTAGATGATAAACCTAGCATGATAATTGCTTTTATCCTAATATTTATGAGTTAGTTGGTAGCTTGTTTGAATAAGGACAATCCAAAATAAATTATAATACTTAATAAAAAATCCTACAAAACACCAGGTTATTTGAATTTGTGTAAAATAGAACTCATACCACTACTGTACACCCAAATGATAAATATGAAGTGCATATTAGCTAGCAATATAGTTTGATCAATGTTCTGTGAAGCAACAATTAGAGCCTACATTTCAAATGCAAAGCAGGACACATTGAACAAGTATATTGACTCTGAAATTCTTCCTTAGCCACATACAGCCAAAGAGACAATTATTAGTATAATCCTAAAACTGGAAAGGAAATCCAATAGAGAATGCAAACAGGCTTGGCAGCACCACTGTAATCTAGGTTAAGGATCAGTTTGTTCTTAAGAGAGGAACCCATAGCGTTTTAAAAATAAATAACCAGAAATACTTAGCCACATATATGACCTTTCATCACCAAGGGCTAATATTTATTTATTCAATTTCTGTAGCTTCCATCTCAAGCAAGTGATTCTGGGCAGCGAACAATCAAACGAACAGGTAAAAACAATTACACTATAATACAAATTAAATACATATATATGGCAGTTGAGAAAAAAACCATCCTGTATATCAACATAACCAGAAAATAGGATTCTTTATACTTTCAAGGGCCCTAGGCTAGGCACAAATCTAGGTCTTCAAAGCCTTATGAAAAGGCCAGTAGGGTTGAAGTCATGTCAGACCTTAGGGGAGAATGTTCCAGAGGACAGGGTCTACAGCAGAGAAGGCACACCTCCTAGTACCTATCAGCTGACATTCCTTGGTTGATGAAACCCATAGCATGCCCAACCTGCCAGATTGAATTTCTGTTACAATTCTACAAACATCTCCATATTCCATTACTATTGTCCACAAACAGGAACTTACTAGCTATCAAAGAGCGGAGAAGAGGATGGAGGCAGGGAGTAAGTTGTCCCCCATTTATAGCCTCTCCTGTAAAAAGCAGACCAATCCTCACAGCACCAAACTGCAAGATAGAGAAAAATGTCACACAATGAACCGTGACCTTGTACATTCCTCCAACACTATGACATCAGAAAGCCAGCCAATTAGCTTTGAAGTCTTGTACTGCAAGTCATCTTGTTGCCACAGAAGTCTGTTGAACTAGCCGGGAGAGACACCATAGGAAACTCCTATGACTAGTAACTTACAAAGAAAAACTGAAAAACTCATCTGATCCTATGTCCCACCTCGAAAGGGTTCACACCAATTGTTACATGTATGTTGGGTGGAGGAGTGTCAAAATAGTCAAATGGCAGTTGCAGCACCAAGACTGAAGCCCCAATCTTTTTGAGAATGTCTATCAATCTCATATATACACATACAGAAAAAAAATTAAGCTTCAGTGTGTGGTCATGGCTACAATTTTGCCAGTTTACCTGTAGAGACTGCTGGGAGAAAACACTAAAGGTAAAAAGTTCATCCTGACTCTTAATCCCTGTGTAGCACAAAACTATTTACTTTTTAAAAACTCAATTTCTCATCAAAAGCCAATTCTACTGAGCAGTTGTCTTTATAACCTGACTCTCCCAAAGTGTGTGGAAGATTATCTAATTTAGTATTCAACTTGATGACCACAACTCATGAAATTCAAAAAACATGCCAATGCGATGCTTGAAACTTTATAAAAACTTACATATAAAGCAGCATAAATTTATTTAATAGGAAAACCACCAAAATGTCCACAGATGAGTTTCTTTCAAATCTAACAAGCTACCAGGGTAACAGAGTCCAATCTAAACTAACAGAAACATAGGAAGGTTATTTTTGCCTATATTGTTCAGATTTCCCAATAGACTTTGTGGTTTATATCTACTTGACATGGATCTTCCAATCTAGTATTGATTCTCCTTTGTTTGCATGTGCCTTTTAGTGCACATTACAGAATTCATTTGTTTCAGAACATTCCTTTTACAAATAAAACACAATACAAATACAAGGTCTAACTCACTCCAGATACTCTTTAAATGCATCAAATAGATGACTTTCAGATGCATTTGTAACTAGAAGACATCGACCAATGTGATCAATATTTATTAAAAAAAACATGAAGGGCATTAAAGGTTGGAGAAATTTGCTCTAGAGCTACCTTATTCAATTTGGGCACCTATCAGGTACGATTCTCAATTCCCAGAATTACCTTTGTCAGCAAGGCCATCGCTAAGGATTCTGGGAACTAATGCCCAGTTTCCAAGATTGAGAACCTTTGCTATATAGCACATATTTAAAATACCAACTAAACCTCTATTTATTCCGTAAAAGGAAAAACAAAACTATACCGAAAAATATTCAGGATCATTATTTTCTTTGAGGCTCAGCTTCCAATCCTTCAAAAATATTCCAACTCATCAGCGAGTCTACCCTTCCGCTTCTCTGCTTGAAGGAGGATGTCTGAAGTTTTAGTTTTATCTCATTCTGGTGGAAGCAAAAAATCCAGGATGCAACATGGCTAGTTAGGAGACAGCGAAGCCCCCCCACACTGAACAAGAGAGGGGGGAGCTTAGGATGCCTGAAGACACAGAAACACCTCTACTGATTTTCTCTGGGCTTCTTCCCCTTTTGAAAAAAAAAAAAAACCCAAAACCCA
>JANHFL010009002.1:301515-319636 GCA_032468155.1 Oxyrhabdium leporinum | reverse complement strand
GTACCCAGACGACACACCGTGTAATAGAAGATTTTGTATGAAAATAAAATAAAACTTATTTGTAAAAAAAAAAAAAAGAATTTCTCTTAGGAATTTAAATAGAAGAATTTAGTTGTCTATTTTTAGAAAAAGTTTGTGCCATCCAGGTACATGTATAAAACACACTTCTATAGTAAGGAAAGCTAATTAATAGAGTACATTAGGTACATTTATTGATCTTGCAAATAACATTTCTCTGAGAAATTAAATAAAAATATTGACACTTTCACTGAGTGTTTGAGATTTCAAGACAATTGGTGAGCTTTTAGTGCTACTTGTAGTAATATACCTGGGGGAGGGGATTTCCATGCAGTTATTTTTTCCCCCTAGTTGATGGAGAGTTTATTTGTTAAAAAAATTCCACTCCAGTGATGTCAGAATGAGAGGAAGTTGACAGCATGTGATACATAGTTTTCTCCTTTATGAATCTTTTCTCAATGGGTAGGTTATTCTTTGAATGTTGCCACTTTAGGAAATAAGATAGTAATTCAAAAGTACATGACACTGGATTAAAGAAACTGTTATACCATTGCTTCTTCTAGCCCCATTAGTTGTCCACTATGATTGACAGCAGCTTTCTACACTGATGTCTTATTGACTGGAGATACTAGGCCCATACTCTGGAAAATTTTGCATACAAACCATTCTACCTTTGAGTTCCAGACCATAATAACATCCACAGTCTACTAATGTAATATTGCAGATCCTACTTTGCAATTTAGAATGAGAAGGAGCACCAAATGTAAGTACAGAATTCAGCATCCTGAAATTTTTAGTTACTTTAAATTTAAAAATGAGCACATTTTTGTGTAGCTTTTATGCCTGAGGATGTTTTTGAAAGCATTAGATAAAGCCTGCTATAATATAAAAATAAGATTTAGCTAATCACAAGCTTGGACATAATAATCTTCCTAATTGTTGGAAGGTGTTTTTCCATGCTTGTGGGAAGAATTAACAAGTAGAAAAAAATGCAAATACTGCACAAAAATGCTGCAAAATATATACAAGTTTGATCAATTAGCATAAATTGCCTTGGTTCCTAGTTCCAAACTAAATATGGAATTTGAATTTACTGGATGCAGAATTATGTTTAACATGCATATATGTGTGTGGGTTGGTCTTGGTGGAGCACACATGGTTCTGAAAAAAATAAAGAGCTGCCTGTATTTATGAAGGTCTCAACCTTTATGGCTGATGAATTCTAGTTCATAATTTAAGTGGATGCAGTTTTAACCTTCCTCGGGAGAGGTTTAAGCAGCATTATAAATGTAATACAGAAGAAAGTACATTTTGACATTCTGTGATGTAATTTGAGCACTGACTTCATACTGAGCCTTGTCAACCATGCTGCTTTCCTATGGCATACTATACAACAGTTCTGAACTAACTGGTATTTGATCAATTTAATCCACTCTCCAGTGTGAATGGTGTGTTATGTCTTCCAAATCTCACATACTAGGCTGGAACAATTTAATTTGATCTCTTAAGGACTTTTGCTGCACTTTTTTGCTCATTGTAGTGTTACTATGGAAAAGCACTAGAGTTTATTGTTTTTATTAATTCTCCTTTATCTCTGCAAATATGTTACTTTACTCCAGAAACTGTAATCCTGGACAAGATATGTTCTTTGTGTTTATAGATGAGAGGTGAGGATCCTTTGTGTAGTGAGAGATTACATTTTTAAAAATTATATTGGCATCCAAGAGCCACAGGAACATAAATGTAGCAATGTCTGTGGAGAGGCAGAACAGATTTTTTTGGGCTTGTTTTCTCCAGTTTTGAAGATTGCCCTTTTAAAAATTGATCCATGACCTAAGTCCATTCAGTGCTTAGCACATCATAGTTGTTCATAATTCGAAAAAAAAATTCTGCCACATCTCAGCAATTTGAAATGGATTTTATTGATACATTTCTCTTCTGAAAATTTGTGGAAAACAGGCTTCCCTTATTGCCATTATATTTTCTGTTGCAATCTTGGACAATTGCAAAAAAGGCTTGCCCACAGACTATGGATTGGACCCTTCAAGTGAATGTGAGTTCTTATTAAATATGAAATAGTAGCAACTTGCCTTATACAAAAGGTAGACTAGCTTTATGTGCTCTGTAAATATATATACCAGAGGTTTAAATTCTCAGATCTATCTTTGTCAAGGAATTATCCTTGTCCTTTGATCTAATTTTGGTCTTTTCTCATAACATAGGAAGCAGTTTTCCAGTTATTTTACATGAAAATAATCTGACCGTAAGAATGCCATAAATTTCAAAAGACAAATAACATTTTAGTTATATAGTGGTGCTTTAATGAAACCCCAAAGCCTTCTTTCAGACTCTTCCCCCACATTAGTCAATGTTAGTACAGAGTTTTACATCCAAAGGTGTTAGGAACATCGTAAGAAAAAAAACACCTATTCTGCCACCCCCTTTTCCTAATTTGAATACAAGTAGCCCTTGATTTACAAGGGCTACTTGCTTAGTGGCTGTTCAAAGTTACAACAGCACTGAAAAAGGTGACTTATGACCATTTTTCACACTTATGACAGAACATCCCCATTGCAGCATCTCCAAGGTCACATGATTTCCATTCAGATGCTTGAAAACTGACTCACATTTATAACGGTTGCATTGTCCCAGGGGACACATGATCACCTTTTGCAACTGTCTGACAAAAGTCAATGGGGAAGCCAGATTCACTAAACGACTGTGTTACTAAATTAACAACTGCAGTGATTCATTTAACAAATGTAGCAAGAAAAGTCGTGCAATACAGTAATGATACAGTAACTAAACAGTAGCAATTAATGCCTCAGGTCTGATTTTTATACTAAAATTGCTTTTATAGATATTGCCTGAAATAGTTTGTGTCTCACCCATAATGGTTGTCATTCCTATGTGATAGATAAGTTTACAGTTGATAGCATTTATATAAATGTGTTTTAAATCAGTTGATAACTATATAGGAAAGTGAATTTGTTACTGCATTTCAACATTTCTGCATTTTTGCATTATTAGAAATGCATGTTTAATCTGTATTCATTGTTTGTTTATCTACTATAAAATACTTTTTTATTACTTTTTTTGTCAGCATTTTAGTAATTCTAATGCTTGACCACCAATTATTTTCCATTTTTCTGGGGGAGAGGTCCTTTAGGAATGAAAGATGTTACAATGTAAGCTTAGCTAATGCTCCTTAGGGAACTTGATTTGCCCTCTTGATGGCAGATTCCTACATTACAAAATGAATGAAAAACCTGCCACAGCTGTCTGGAGGATGGAGGAAGAGCATAACCATAATACCAGTGGAAAGTGAATTGTATTGTTTGCCAGTTTGTTTCCAGATGCAGCTATAAGAAGCTGCTACTGACCTTTAAAACCTTAAATGGTCTGGGCCCACCCTTCCTTAGGGACCAAGCTTTCACAAACTGCCTCCTCCCTTTGAAACAGGCTGGGAAAGTGGTGTTTTGAAATGTTAGTTACTCCATAAGCAGAGGCGTTTGCTGAGACTAAAAAAAAAAATGGAAATTATCTCTTAGTGAGGCCTGCAAATATCTACCTTCCACATAACTAAAGTATGAATGCAACCTTTTACAATATGTCTTTATAAACATATTTTTTAAGCTACTGTGGATAAACCGGTAATAACATGAATTTGGGAATCACTTGAGGTTTGGTTTTCACTGTGATGACAAATCAAGTGGCAGGCAGTATGATTTCTGATTTCAGGTACAGGCTCCCAGGATCAAAGACCCCTCCTTTGAGAAACAGGAAGCTTTCTTCCCAACATGTTAATTTTCTAGGTAGCGTAGGGGTTTTTTTCCAATACAAAAAATGATTCAATATGGCAAGCTTTACCAGTTCTATACAATTAGACTTTAGCAGTTGTTCCATATCCTAAATCTCCAATTGTGATGTTAAAATTACCACATGTTTCTTTCGATATGAAAGAAGTTGCTGAGAAAGAGATGTTTTCCCTTCTCAAAGTTTGAGGTTTTTTTTGAACTAGGACTGTTTTGGGGGTAGTTGCAAGGTGTGGTCAACATTAATTGGTAGACTACGATACTTTGTATATTCCAATGAATTTTGGTTAGGTAAATTGTATGTATATATAATACGGACTAAGTAAATTTAAATCATTCAGTTACTTATAGATCTTAATTTATATGATTGTTGTCCCACTCTTGGTTGATCCATACCTGAACTGTTGAAAAATGGGAAACACTATTTCATTTTTACCTGAGGCTTCGAAGTTCTGTGAAAGAACATTGTACAAGCCTGGGTTAAAAGAGAATAAGCTGCTATTCTCTGAACATTTCTTTTTGGCTTTGATAGGCATGGCTTCAGCATTGCAGAAGGCTTAGTTTATTTGAATCGTCATAAAAGCTAGAACCATGGTGGATTTTTTTCAGTGAAGTAACCAGAGGTTGCTGAATATAGAGAGCAAACAACAATAAGCATGCTTTGATTGCAAAAAACAAAAGTTTTTTCAGTTTTAATCGGTGCATGTCTGTTAGATTGAAGGCTACATTTGAGAAGCAGTTCTGTGTTGGTCTCAATTTGAAGGAAAAGAACTCAAGAAGACCCTCGTTCAATGGAATCCAGCTGGCTGGTTAGGTTGCGTTTCAGCATATGGACTTCCGGTTTGAGATTTCAAAGGGAGCTCTCCCTGGCAAGGGGCTGAATTTCCCATACAGCCATAGACACAGTTACTAACGGCATGACGTTTTAGAAGCATATGGCATCCCTCCCTGCACAGTTAATTCCATACAGGGCTGGGTAAAAAGCGGTGGAAATAGTTATTGGTTTCCTCTCGGCGTATTTCCAGCAGAGGAGAAAGAAACTTATGCTTTTTTGCAACATTTCATCTGGAAGAAACACCCGATCCTTTTTCTCTCAGGGTGGGGAGGACTGGAATGCCTTTCTGTTTAGGGAGGGAATAGAAAAAGGCTTAGAAGAGGGAACCGTGGTTCCTACCCTGGCAAAGCAAATGGGGAACCAGTTCGGAAGATTTGGTTTGTAGGATTGGCTGCCAAATCCCCATGGAGGCCCAAATGCGCAGGCTGTAGCCCAGCAGCATTGCAGGAATTGCAGTCATGTTGCATCACTTCCTTGGGAACAGCATCTCGTCAAGGGGCAGGGTTTAAATTAGGAAGTATTATTTCATGGAAAATGGAAGTGGTTGTTAGATAGGGAGCTGGGGAATGAGGCAGGCAGCCAGGAGCTCTTATCCTCAGCTCTGAGGAAAGGAGGAGCCTTCTGGATTGGACTCCAGAGGAAAATGTGGATCTCTGCCCTAATCATTTGGATACTTGGCCTGGAGGATATTGTAGAGAATTGCCGTCATGGTTGCTTAGCAACTCCTGTACTACAATCTCTCTCCTTCCTGCCTTGGGGCTGGCAAAATGGCTGCTGCATTGATGCTCATAGCAGTAAGAAAGGGCGAGCTTGTATGGAAGGATATATGGGAATATTGAGAGAATGCCAGTAAAGGGAGAGCAAGCTGGGGAAGCAATTAAGAGAGTTAGTGTAGCTTTTACAAATGGAGGTCCTCTGGGTGTCCCATCATTAAATGTCTCAAATCTGCTACCAGCATGTCACAAAGGTGTAATTACGCCATGAAAATAGCAATTGAGGAATAATTAGATGGCAGCTGCTGCCAAATCGAGACTTCCAGTACTTTGGTTCTTCTGCTGCAAAGTGTATTTGGATCTTCGAGGAGCATATTTTGAACTATGGTGTGAGGATGGACAGAGAGGGAGAAGTTTGGTTTGGGAAAGCTGAATCGTCTAATTGTTGCCTGTTCTTTTTTGGATACATTCTGGTTTTTATCCAGCTGGTATTATTTTGTGTTTTAATTGTTAGCCGCTTTGGAAATACTTGTATGGGAAGGCGAGAGAGACCCATCTACAAAATAAAAAAAAAATAAAAACCCTGTAAAGCTTTGCCCTCTAATAATTGCCAGATTGCTGTTTTTTATCCCAGTGCTGGGATTTAAAACTAGGGGAGCCAAGAATGGATTCCTGATTCCTGTCTTCCATCAGTTTGATCTCCTTTGCTTTCTAAAAGCGGAAATTCTCTCTGGCAAGTCTTCTGTAACTTCAGCAAACAGGCAGAATTCAGCACATATTTCCTTAGTTCAGAGGTGTGGTAATAAAAAATACTTTATCTGTTGACTTTCTGCTTGTTATGCATTCCGCTTTTTAAGGGTATAAATTTCCTGCCGGAAAGCATGGTGGCAATCCCTAACAACAATACATGTTTTTAATTAAATGCATAAATAAGACCTGGGGGTCTCTCAACCACACTGAAGTTAGCTGTTAACCCATATATCATGTTCCGTTCACAATATGGCAATATATATTGTATTCCACTCTTCAAATACTCTTTCTCAGTTTAGCATTGTCACTGTGAATATAGAATATAGAATAACAGAGTTGGAAGGAATCTTGGAGGTCTTTTAGTCCAACCCCCTGCTCAGGCAGGAAACCCTATACCATTTCAGACAAATAGTTGTCCAATCTCTTCTTAAAAACTTCCAGTGTTGGACCATTCACAACTTCTGGAGACAAGTTGTTCCACTGATTAATTATTCTAACTATCAGGAAATTTCTTCTTAGTTCTAGGTTGCTTCTCTCCTTGATTAATTTCCATCTATTGCTTCTTGTCCTGCTCTCAGGTGCTTTGGAGAATAGCTTGACTCCCTCTTCTTTGTGGCAATCTCTGAGATATTGGAACAGTGCTATCATGTCACCCGTACTCCTTCTTTTCATTAAATTAGACATACCCAATTCCAGTAACTATTTTTTTGCCTTTTCAAACAGACATACCATTTGACTGGGGCAAATGATGAAACTGCAGTGAGTTGGCATAATATATTTGCCATTCAAGGTTCATTTTTAAAACTATCAACAGCATTTCATTTGACTGTTCCTGGGAAATAAGTGAGGAGAAGAGAGGAAGGTATAGAAATGAAATCAAATATTCCATGGGTACTGAATATTTACTAACAGCCCTATGTGGGAATAAGAATATTCATAAAAGTATAAATATCTACATCTATTACCAGAAAAAGTCATGTAGTGTTTTAAGATTTGCTTACTTTGAACAGTTTATTTGCCTCTACCAAACATAGGAATAAAGAATTATGAATGTCACTGTACTTTAACCTCCTGGTCATGAGAAATCTTGCTTAGCTTCCTCTTCAGCTTTTTAGATTTCAACTAACAATGCTCATTTAAATTTGAGTTTAATTTTGTGATATTGAGGGATAGAAGCTTGCTTTTTCAAAAGCATAGCTCAGATTGTTGGGATTGTGAATTCTGTCCTGTATCTAGTATCTATTGGACTGAAGTGGAATGGAATAGACATATCACTATAGAAAGCAAAAGAGAATAGAGCTAACAGTGAAATCTCAGTCGTTGTGTCTAAGATGTATCTGAATTGGTATGTATTTTAAAGGCTATCCCCACATTAAATAGCAAACATGTTTAGTTAATTAGATTCTTAAACTGCTGGTGATGTCTGGCCATTCTGGGAGTCCATTAAACTTCCACAGTCCCAGACTTATTGTATAGTACATGCAGAGAATAGAGTTACCAACTAGTGTGAACAATTACTGGTTACTCTGCTTTTGTGTTTGATATCCAGTTTTTAAGGTAGGAATCTAATAATTATCATTATTACATAGAAGTACTACTTGAGATTGGATGAACATAATCTAGTACTGTATGAAGGACACCTCAGTATGTTCAGTAATGGCAAATAAAAGTATTAGTAACAGTGGATGAGGCAATTCAAAGAATTAGGAGTCTTAATGAACCTGCAAACTGTCCTAGTAATTGTCATCTTTGTATCCTTTTGTTTCAAATGGTATCTGTACATTGATATGAATAGTAGTGGATTAAACGATATAGTCATTTAATGTGCCATGTTTGCTAAAGCAAAATAGAGTTGGGCCTGTTAATATGTGGATGAAGAACTACCTGATAATTCCATATTTTTATTGTTTTCCATCAAGGAAGAAGAGCCAGAAAACAAACAATATATAGGCTTTGTAAATATATACATTAAAAGTACTTGTCTGCAAAAATCATGGTAGCCTTTTGGAAGTTGGCAGAGAAAGATCAAAGAGATGTGATTTTATGATTTTATTTTGTGGTAAATATGGAAGAAGGAGTTTTCCCATTCTGATACTTCTTTTTGATGCTCCGTACATTGGAAAGACTAACATTTCAGCCTTCAACTGCTCACTTACCTGTGTAGTATTTTCTGTTGCTTTTAGAGATTGGGCTGATATTTAAAAACAAGGTTAATATACAGTATTTGGTGCTTACAAATTCAGAGAACATTCCTATCTCCAGTGCATACAGTACCCCAAGATGGGAAGACTAGAAAGAAAGAAAATGTTTTAGCAAGATTATGATTTTTTTCCTTCAGCAGAGTTGATGCTCATTCATCACACACATATTGGCTCAGTTTCAGAACCTATGATTTGCTCTTGTTCATCCTTATTTGTCAGTTGCTACTAGAATTAACCAGTAACTTTATATCATTGCAAAACAGAATTGATGCACCGCATTGCAAAACAGAAATAATGAATTTTATATTTGGTGGTGGAGAGGATGGGTGAGGGGAAATGGTGAAGAATAATATTAGCACAAATTCTTATTAATAGTAACAAATAATAGACACAAAGCCTACTCACGCTAGTTTATTAACAAGAATAGATGGGGTCAACTGGTCAAGAATGTAGAAGGAAATTTAGGAATGCAGATACTGGTTAGATCATTGTCTAGTGCTATTTTCTCCAACTGGGTATAAGAATGCTGCTTTTTTAACTTTAAAAACGTCCTGTTAGAAGTCCTTCTTGGAGAGACTGCATCCATTTTAAATGCGTGTGTCCAAATGGGGAGCAATCAAAATATATTATATGGTTATTAATGTCCATCTTCATGGTGCATTTTGTGGTGGGACGAAGGAATAAAGACTCTGGAAAGTTGCTTCACTCCAAGCAGACCTGGTACTAGCCTGTTGAAACCAGTGAAAGTCATTCTAAGGCAGTGTTCTATACTCAGAAATTTATCACAGTCCCACAGGAGTGTAATAGATTTTCGGTGACATATATTTGCATATCACCATCTTTGTACTATTGCATGGATTAGAGCATAAAAATCCTTAGTTTGCCTCTATAAAGAGAAACACCGATTACAGGAGATAAGAGAAGTTGTTCCTTGCCATATCTAAGGCAGCCAGTGATGTGGAGCAGGGCAGTACTTAAACTGATAATATCACAATACACATAAGGTAAATGATGTAGCTTAAAAAAAGAAAGAGAAGAGGGGAAAACTAAGAATTGAACTTCTATGAACCTTCATCATACCTGATGGGATTCAGGAAAGGGCTCTTTTACTTGTATCTTCCCTTTGGAAGAGGATATCCTAGAGAACCATATGGCTCTTATCTGATCTTGTTTAAGGGTTGCAAAAAACATGGTTTTCTCCCCAGGCCTGGGATTAAAGTGGGAGGCAAGCCTCTTATAGGGTTATTTAATGAAGTTGATTTTTTTCTTTTGTTTTCTGGACGTGAATCACTATTTCTTTTGTGACATGATTTCTGTATTGTTTTAATTGTTGTAAGGCTCTCAGTTGTCATGAAGTCAAGCATCCTTATACATTTTAAATAAATAAATAAGGTTACCTTCACACTGGAGCAGCATTCAGTCATAGATATGAGCATCTTACGCATAATTCCAAAATCTCTTCTCACTTTATGTGAGGCGGAAGCTGAATGAAGTTGTAGTATGTACTGTAGAGCACTTCTTGAGAGTCTTCATAAATTTGGCTGAAACTGGTGGCTTTTTTTTTTTTTTTTGCAGACAAGGAATACGATTACCAATAGTGTTGAATCCCTGACAGTGAAGTAGGGGGTGCTGATTGCTTTCTGAAAAAAAAATGCATAATTCTTTATGTATATTTGGTAAAAGAAGCAAGATCATATTTGGGGAGCAGAAAATTACAACCAACTTTTGTATTTCATGCCTGAATTTATATGATGCTCACAGCTTGCTCTCTGTTTCAGAGTAAAAGCTAGTGTGTGTGTGTTATTAGGTCCAGTTTATGGGGCTAGGCTTTGTAATTACTCTTGATAGTCTTTTGATGGAATGAAAATTAACCAACAGATATATTCAGAGATTAAGGTGCTGAATAAGATTTAAATCCACCATTCGCCTTGAGGCTCACTACAGGTAATCCTCGATTTATTACTACAATCAGGGCTAGAATTTTCATTGTTAAGTGATGCAGTTGTTCAGTGAGTTCTATCTGATTTTATGGCCTCCTTTGCCCTAATCGTTCAGCAAATGTTGTATAACCATGATTGCATGACCACTATAGATGCCAAATGCTAAATAAAAATGAATAAAATTAAGCAAATCCGGCTTCCCCCATTGGCTTTGTTCATCAGAAGCTCCCCATGAAGGTTATAAATGTGGTGATCATGGGACCCCATTGTAGCAATAGCAATAGCACTTAGACTATTTCAAATAGTATTATTTCACGGTGCTTTACAGCCCTCTCTCTAAGTGGTGTTACAGAGTCAGTCTATTGCCCCCAATAATCTGGGTCCTCGTTTTACCGACCTCAGAAGGATGGACGGCTGAGTCAACCTTGAGCCTAGAAGGATTTGGACTACCAAATTGCAGGGAGTCAGTAGTCAGCAGAAGAGGCCCGCAGTACTGCACTCGAACCACTGCGCCACCAAGGCTGATTAAATACAGTACATCCCCACTGGCCCCTATCAGATGTAAGTTGAAGATTGCTTGTATAGATACTCGAAGTTATGTGCATTTGAAGTTAACAATGGTACTGAAAAAGTAACTTACAACAAGCCCTTGCACTTATGACCATTGCAGTGTCCCCACTGTCACTTGAATACAGTTTAGGCGCTTGGCAGCTGCCATGCCTTTATGACAGTTGCAGTGTTCTGGGATCACATAATCATCACTTGTGATGATGGCTTTTGACAAGCAGCCAGTGGGGGCGGGGGAAAGCTGGATTCACTTAATGACCATGTGATTCACTTAACAACCATAACAAAGTAAAATTGGGTATGGTCATATGATGACTCACTTAATGACTGCATCATTTAGCAATGGAAGCTCCGGTCCCAATGGCGGTTATAAGTTAAGGACTGCCTGCAAATGAGTTTGTGTTAGATAACTTTTACTTTACTTGCCATACGCTGTAAACACAAAATACTACTGCTCCATGATTCAGAGTGCTATAATTCTGTTGGATACCTCCGAGGCAAAATAATAAATTTTATAATCTGGGCTGGCTTAAAAGCAAAGAATGGCTGCTGAATCAATTAATGGCTTCACTTTTGGACTGGGACTGGACAAGCTGATCTCAGGTTCCTATCTGCTCCAAGGAAGTATTTAAGCCAAACGTTTATCCCTTGTTAATACAGGTAGTCCTCGACTTATGACCCCAATTGAGCCTAAAATTTCTGTTGTTAAGTGAGACATTTGTTTAGTGAGTTTTGCCTCATTTTATAACTTCCCTGAATCACCACAGTGGATAAATTAGTAACATGGTTGTTAAATAAATCTGGCTTCCCCCGTTGATTTTGCTTGTCAAAAAGTTGCAAAAGGTGATCACATGACCTTGGGATGTAGCAACGGTCATAAGTATGAACCAGTTGCCAAGCAGCTGAATTTTGATTACATGATCATGGGGATGCTATAAAGGTCGGAAATGTGAAAAAAACAGTCATAAGTCATTTTTTCAGTGCCATTGTAACTTTGTATGGTCACTAAATGGATTGTTATAAGTTGAGAACTACCTGTACTGTCTAATGACATTTTGAAGGTCGTTCTTTTGAGCATCACATCTTTTTCAGAACACAATAATTTTAGGGTTTGAGTATTTCTGATTATGTTCTTGTCTCAGCCATCTATCTTTTAGTTGCTTTTTGACTTTAGACAAAAAGTACTTAGGTGTGTCTGGATTGGATGATTGTTAAGCCATTGTGCACCTGGTTTATATTTTCCTATTTAATAAGATTTTTTTGAGATGGTGTACATAGAGTTCCTCTTCCTGCTTTCCCTCACATCAACAATGCTATGAATGACCAATGGACTTCGGTGGCTGAGTATGGACTTCAACTAGGTGTTTCTTGACCTATATTACTCTGGCTCACAACATTCAAATACAAATTATGGTAAGATTAAAAAAAATGGAATAAACAGAATCAGCTGGTCTTTTTGTGAAATTCCATGCAGGACAACAGTACAATCAAGCACTCAGCTAGGAGCACTTTTAATTACTGCAACATACTTTAATGTAAAGCTGCAGTTTGGAACTTGCAACAAGTCCTGCATTTGAAAAATATATATCCATTTTTTTTCCATAGGTCAAAATAGGTTTCTAACCTGTGTATGAAAGTGTTCCTGCTTACCTTAAAACATACCTTGGAAAAATGTAATTTCCTTCTAGAGTTGCTAAACTACAACTTTCCAGCATCCTTTGTCATTGGCTAGGTAGTCTCAGACTTCTGGGAATTATAGTTCAGCAATTTCTGGAAGGCTAGTTTGTCCTGTCCTGATTTAATGCACTAAAGAAATCTTTCATATTTGGTGGAAGACTTCTTCCCTTCTATGCTTCTTTCAGCCACTACATTGCATGAAATTTGGTTGCTGGTCCTATTTCTCTCAGGAGAAGAAGCAGCACCAAGGCATCATGGCCAGGAGTGGGGGTCAGTGGGGAGTAAATGACTAAAAGCTGTGTTGCACTGTTGCACGGCAAATTCCACTCTTTTTCTATATGCTTCATGATGTTGCGCAGGCATACAAAAGCGCTTGCTTTGTGACAACTTGACAAAATAAGCATTAGATCCTACATATGCCCGCAAATGCCTATGTTTTTAAGACATTTCCAGGGAGGGGTTTCCATGGTTTTATATCCCATGACAACAAATTAATATTTATTCTTAACAAGATATTAAAAAAAATACACATTTTTCCTATGTGGCTGGTTGTTTTTGGACTGTGATAACGGTTTTGTTAGGTTTCTCAAATTGTAATTTAGTGTGCCTTGAAAACATTTGTAGAATATGACAAATAAATCTTTATATAAATAAATAGATGAATCGAAACAATCCCTCCCAACCATTTGCTCTGACCAGCATGAATTACAATTAAGCTGTTCCAGACAGAAGCCAGTGTGACTATTTTCCAGAGCTTCCCATCACAGGGACTCCACAAGTTCCCCTGGTAATTTGTTCCATTGCTTGACTATTATTATGGTTGGAAAATTTCTGCTGACATTTTTAAACTAAATCTTTCCTCCTGCAGTTTAAATTAATTCTCTTTGACCCCACAGGAATTGGGGGTGTGAGAGCAACCTCCCCACAGTTTTGCTGCCATCTTTACACCAGCACGTTGCCACACCTGCCACCTTTGTCCTTCTTGCTTTTATTTTTCCTTTTTTTCTCAGCTCGGCTAAGCCTGCAGAGAAGCTACATAAAGGGCCAGTTTCATAAAGTGTAAAATGTGAGGAGTGAGTTCAGTGATTCGGTATTGGCTGTACTGATTGCATATGGCTCTGCAATTCTCAGTTTTCAGGTTCAGTGCACATATTCCAGCCCTCAAGGAGAGGGAAACTTGAAAATGCCTGAAGTGGTGTCTTTTGGAATTAAAAAAAATAGGAGAAAAAGAGAGTATGCAAAGACCTTTCCCTCCTTCAGCTATTATTATATGAATATGGTATGCTAATTAAGCAACTGTTTGATCAGTGGGTCTAATTGTTAAAAATTGCAATGTTCACTTTTTCTGATGCAAATATTTTAATGGGGAATAAACTCTCAATCCTAATAGCACTGCCAGTATACTAACTTGCTGGGATTTACAAATACAGGATGCAAGATAGCTTGTTTTATATAAAAACTTAAGATAAGGTGGCTGTATGGAAACCATTCAAACAGTGCATCCTTGGCTATTGTCAAATATGGGAAAAAATGTTTTCAGATTTTTGAAGGCAGATATTTTGAACTTTTGAATATAATTCTCCCCCATTTCTTGTCCCCATCCATCCACTTGGTGTAACCATCTAATTGGCTTTTGAATCATCCGAATATTCTGTAAGATGTGCAGCATACCTCATTTTTTGTCCCTGTTAGTTTAACTTTATTTTAAGATCAAAATAAAATAAATTCATATTTATAGAAAACTTCCATTGATTTACAGGAACAGAACATTCAAACTTGTTCCAAAGATTGCATAAATAATTGATTTTATCAACTTCCTTCAACTGATAAAAATGGATTGTTGGCTTTGGCCTCAATTAATTCCTTCCAAACTCTTTAAGTGTGGAACTTCAAAAGCAGAAAGAACATCAGACAAGCATTTGGACAACATAGTCCAAATAATAAGCTCTTAATACTGAGTAAATTGCCAAAAATCAGGCTTTGGTAAATAAAAAGTTTTAAAATCAGCTTCTTCCAAATTAAGTTGCTCCACAGTGATGAAGCTGTGGAAAGCCCATTTTTGCCCCTAAAAGATTTATCCACTTTTTTTAAAACCAGGGTTATCTCACAATATAACCTTGTGGAATTAAAACATGATTTGTCACTATTTTCAATGGGTATCTTCTGATAATTACAAGTATTGAAACTGATCCCTGGACATTCATAGAACCCATTTTTGGTCAGAATTTCTAGAAGAGCTGAATTCTGAAAATTCCTCTTCCAACTATAAATGATAATATAAACATGTAACAATACCACTGGAAATATTTCACTCATTATAAGGAGTACTCAACAGTGTGCATATAGCAACCTTCAGAATTTTGGAGAATATGTTCCACATGTATACAATTAGTGGTGCACACATCACCATGTTAAAATTTCACATGTTTCTGCCCAACAAAAATTGCATTATTCAATAAATATGTCAAGACTCACCCCTTTTAATCAAACCCACATCCACACAATGTTTTGCCATGTTCCCCTATTTTGCAGAAGACCACTTTATATCTTGCTGCCCCCAAAATGCAACTGGAATGAGTCCATGCTTCCCTGCTGCCCGTGCGGGTTTAATATGCAACTTTCTGATTGGTGGTTCCCTTAGCTGAAATCCCAGTCCCTATCATTTGTTTCTGGACATCATATCAGGCCCATTGAGGTCTTCCATTCCACTTTCTGCTATGATTGCCTTCATAGTCCTCAGATACTGATCTGATGTAACTAATGCCTCAAACCCATTCCTGTTGGTAGAGTAGTGCTAGCTGGGAAGTCTTGAATGTCTATATCTGGACAGAAGCAGGTTAGAGAAAATCATAACTTGCAGACTATTCCTTCTTCTTCCTCACAATTGAATTGAGGAACAATGCCATTCCCCACCATTCATCACAACCTCAGAATGTTACAACACAACATTGAGGAATAAGTTGTGGAGCCCCTTTAGGAGAGGGACCACTCACACAGCAATTTTGATCAACTGCGTTTTGAAGAACCCCTCATCTTCCATCCCCAAAGGCCACTAAATCCTTGGTCAAAAGTTAGAATTTGTGTACTTCTCTATTTGGGAACCCTGAACTTGAACCTTTAATTCTGCATGCTGCTATTTCACGTGGTTATGTGTCCACATTGCAACTTGGAACCAAATCGTCATAGTGAAAGATTTCTTAGGCTCTAACCTTCCAATCTGGGTTGATCACGGGACCCTCCCGGCCAGGAACGGCTGTAAGAGGCTTCCTGTTTGTGTTGGGTTCCTGCCTGAGCAAGAGAGACTTCCTCTGTTGTGTTTGTGTGGCTCTTTTGCTGCTGTTTCCTTGATTCAAACTCTGGCTTAGCACCACCCTGGTAACTGCTCACTGAAAATGTTAGGATCCTGTTTTGCTCCTTGCTGCACTAGCCTAAAAAAAGTAGAAAAATCATTTTGTGCTATTTAAAAAAAAATGTTAGGAAGAGGAAATATTTTTTTTAATGGTGTCTAGGGAAGGAAAACTTATTTTGCCATTGTGTGGTAATGTGCTAAGCTTTGCTATAGAAGATTAAAAGCCTCTCTTTTTTTTGTATTAAAGCCTTTGGCTCTATCTAAGCACTCCATTGTCTCTCTCTTTCTCCTTGCCCCCAAGCATCTTGACTATGTGTGTCCCATTCACTGGAGGAGGGCAGAGCAAAGAGACCTGGACTAGCTTGCGCTTTGCAGTTTCTACCGACACAGTAATTTGTGGCCTGACTTGTTACGAAAATAAAAAGACTAGTTCTATATGTAGGACAGAAAGTAGCCATTGTCCAAGGCAGGGCTTTCAATTAGAAATGATCTATATTTAACTCTGCAGAATCCTACCCTGCTGGAGACAGAAACGGGTTACATAGAGTTGAGAATGTTAAAAGAATGTTTTTCCCCACCTTTTCCTTCTCCCGTATGATTAGCTTTTGGGGCCTTGCGAAACTGAAAGGTCGCTTTCCCTCTGTCATGGATTTTTTCTCACAGTGTAGAGTTAGCAAATGTTGGGCAATTAAAACAGGAATGTTCCACAGCTCAGAACATCTCTTAGGATCTCCTGCAGTGTAAAAGGATTCGAAGAGATAATACACTGAACTCAGCTCAGTTCATAAATCAACTCCCGTTTATCACTTTCCCCATCGTGGTGCTAATACCCATAAATCCCATTTGTTAACGTCCACAAATTATTGGACTTACAGTACGTCTGGAGGGTGCCAGGTAGTCTAACATTGATGCGTATCACCTAACAAGGCACTAGCACTAGTTCAGGGTGTACTTATAGGTATCATATTTCAAACTAGGAGGAAATGCTGTATTCTAGCCCTGCCTTAGGCATGAACTTGATGATTTGGGGCCATTCCCTTTTTCTCAGCTCTAGGAAGCAGGAACATCCCAAAATCTTGTCCAGAAAACTTCAGGGACTAGACCATGTAGCGGGATCCAATCTGGTTCGGTCACTGGGACCAGAAGTTTAGTCTTCTGAGCTTTTGGATTCATGCTGGAGCCCATCCTCGGGAAACTTTTCTCTAGCAGAGTGTGACACGACCCAGTAACCGACCCAGATTGAATCCTGCAACATTATTTTGGGACAGGTATAGTCACCTTCATTTGTACTAACTAGTCCATATAGTTCCTGGGAGTCAACACCGACAGGAAGATATAAAGAATTTTATAAATACATGTATATCCCTCATAGTCTGGTTTAGTACAGGTAGTGAAGGCATCAGGCTAGAAACCAGAAGACTGTAAATTCTAGTCCCATGTTAGGCATGAAAGATGTCTGAGTGACTTTAGACCAGTCGCTCTCTCTCAGCCCTGATGTTAGTCTTGGGAGAAAGCTGGTCAATTAATTCCTGGCATAACCAAAAAAAAAGGGGTGGGGATGGGGTGGGGCTGCTCTTGCGGGAAAATACTAAGAAGATAAAATGTATATTCCTCACATCTGGTTTAGAAGCTATACTGCATGATCCTGAAGTATTCCTCCCATCCCCAGATATAAGAGTGTTTTTATTTTTAATTGATGAAGAAAATGCTTTTAGCATTCTTTTCTCCTTGTTTTGGTTCCCCCCCTCCCTCTAGCCCCTGTGTGTTTTACAGCTGAACCCTGATTAAGAAAAACTTCAGGAGGAAGCACAGACGAAGCCTAGCTTAATTTAAGCTTTGCATTCTCTCACTACTGCCTCCGTCCTTTTTTTCCTTCCCCAATGCCACCAAAGGGACCATGAATTCGGATGTAGTGGCTACTTTTATTAGGCTGAAAAGGGAGCAATGTTACTATTGGTTTTGCATCTGGTGACTGGCATAAACCTGCTGGCTGGGCAGCTTTATGACTACCAGTGGGGTGAAAACAGTGATGGGCATACGACTGCAGAACACAGGAAGATGAGACCTGCGTTTGACTGTTGGCTTTCTCATGGGAGGCTGTCTTTTACATAGCCGATGGACCTGCTTTTAGAGTGTGTACAGCTGCCATTCAGATACCTGAGAAAGAGATTGGGCAAGGATATTTATTTATTTATTTATTTATAAATTAGATTTATATACCGCCCCATTCCAAGGACTCGGGGCGGTTCACACTTA
>JANHFL010009002.1:287987-301415 GCA_032468155.1 Oxyrhabdium leporinum | reverse complement strand
GCCGAGGGAACTGTCTGACCACCACGGTCTCAACAACCTTCACCAGAAATGGCAGGTTGGAAACCGGTCTATAACTGGATAAGCCAGTGACCCTCCTTACAACGTTTCCCAGACATTTCTGCAGAGCCATATTTCTCAGGTGGCTTCCACCATGTGGTTAGGGTTAACAGTCAGACAATATTACTCTGATTTGGGTAAGTTACTGGTATGATGTAGAACTTCTTAAGTGCCTGACAAGATACTCCTCAAAGAATTTTCAGATAAAACTGCAGCCAGAGAGTAGAGACTATTTGGCTTCGTGTCATATTTTTCACAAAGAGTGTAATGAAATACAGGTAGACCTCGACTTAACAACAGTTCATTTAGTGACCATTCAAAGTTACAATGGCATTGGAAAAAGTGAGTTACGACCGTTTTTGACACTGACAACCACTGTAGCCTCCTCACAGTCATGTGTTTGAAATTCAGACACTTGGCAACAGACTTATTTATGACGGATGCGATGTCCTGGGGTCATGTGATCCCCTTTTGTGACCTCCTGACAAGCAAAGTCAACGGGGAAGCCAGATTCACTTAACAACCTTGTTACTAACTGAAGTGATTCACTTAACAGCTGTGGCAAGAAAGGTCATAAAATGGGACAAAATTCACTTAACAAATGTCTCATTCAGCAACAGAAATTTTGGGCTCAATTGTGGTCATAAGTTGAGGACTACCTGTATATTTTGGTTGCCTAAATCAATAATTTCAAAATTTCGTACTTTGAAATTGTTCTTTTTTTTCTTCTTATATTGGGTTTTCTCTCCCTTTTCCTTTTTTTCTGACTTGCTTCCTTCCTTCTTAATTATGAGCCATTTTATAAATGAATTAACTTGCACAAACAAGTTATTTCTCCCCATTTTGTATGGATGGGCAATTACATATAATCAAAGAGCAAGTGGGTTTGGCTTGAATCTCTTCCGTGGTATGTTCTGTAGAGGGATGAACAATTAACCTATTGAGATGGAAGAACTCCAAAATAAGCATGCACAGTTTAAATGCTTTGGTCCATGTTTCCTCCCTAATCCATTGTGATGTAAAAAGATAGCTACAGAAGGGAACTGCTGTATATTAACATAAGAACTTGATTGTACCCTAGCTTTATCAAACCCAGTTCCCAGGGTGGAAGCCAGTGCAGTTAAAACTATTAATTAGTAACATAAAACTTGAATCTTTTAAGACACCATAAGTTTCTATCGTCATGGTTAAATGATGGTGAAAGATATCCATCCAATGTTAAATTAGCACATAACTGCCCCAGAGTGAAATTTTATTACCCTATTGCTGTTCTTGCCTGGCCTTCCATCTTGAGTCATCACCAAATAGTGCAATCCTCATTATATACATACACCTAGTCACTGTAATTGGTTAATTCCTCTGGCCTTGGTGCCAATCCACATTGGCTGCCAGCTGGGAACATCCTGTAATCCCTGTAGCAGGAATGGAGCCCATCAAGTTGCAAGGCATAGACTTTTGTGCTCTTCTTACGCCCCATTCCCCAGTCTTCACCCAGATTGAATAAAGTTAGTCATTGCAGTTACAAAGGGAACTGAGTCACAAGCAATGCATTTCTCTGGGATTTCCCTTCCCTTCCTTTCATTATACAAGCAACAATGCCAACTTCCAGATTCCACTATGCTTGGTTGAGGAGATAATGTGGGGGAGTGGGGTGGGTCCCCTAATGTCAGAGTTATGCTACTGCAGCCTGATAAGCTGTTTTGTGGCCATGCTTTTATCATTTTTCTATTTCAAGCTCCAGCAAGTAGTTTACTTTTTCTTTGTTGTTGTATCCAGTTTTATAAGGCGACAACAGAAGACTGATAGCAGACAATGTTGGCCAAGGACCAGAGTGGATGTGGGTCTCTTCTTTTCAGTCTGGGAAAGCCAATTGGCATTTCTCTAATTTTAGTCACTACTGGTTCCCTAAGTTCACCTCCAGTCTAAAGGTGGCAAGGCAAAGTATGCTTTGAGGCTGCTTTTGGATTGTAATAGCTTAAAGAGGAAAACACTAGAAGTACTCTTTAACTTACAGACTTTTGTTTAACTGTTCAAAGTTACAGCGGCACCGAAAAAAATGACTTATGACTGTTTTTCGCACAGCATCTCCATGGTCGTATTATCAAAATTGCGGGGTCCTGGGATTGCCTTTTGCAGTTTTTTGACAAGCAACATCAATGGGGAAGCCAGATTCACTTAACAGCTGTGTTACTAACTTAACAACTGCAGTGATTCACTTAACAACTGTGACAAGAAAGATCATAAAATGGGGCAAAACTCACTTAACAACTGTCTTGTTTAGCAGTGGACATTTTGGCTCAATTGTGGTTGCAAGTCAAGGGCTACCTTATTTTACTCTTGTACAGCTATGGATCTCTTGAAGCTGGCCCACTCATGGGCTGGGAATGAGATAGGGGCCCATCATATGGACATGGCATTAAAAACAGGTGGCCAGGAGATGTACAAAACATGATTAAGTCCAAGTGGGAAATGCTTAAAGCCATTCTCCTTCTAACCAAAGCAGCAATGGTTGCAGAGAGGGGCTGTACAGACACTGGAAATGTTAGCTAGGCATTGCTTCATGGGCCTGGCTGATCTGGAAGGCAAGATTAAATATTCCTTTTTCTTGGAATGAAGACAGAAAGGGAATTAATTCCAGCCTGTATCCTCTTCAACTTTGCGTGTCTGTAGGTGTGCCTGTATACGTCTGTTTACACATTTGTGTGAGGGACCGGAGGAATTAAAAAAAAGGGGGAAATGGTATGTAATTTTAGCTTCTTGAAATCTGATCTGATTCAGGAAGAGCTAAAATGAGGCAAAATAGGAGGTAAACAAACGAGACAGGCGGGTGGTGGGGACACTGAGCCCAGCTGGCTTCAGTTAACAGGCTCTTTCATTGTCTGGGCCTTTTGGAAGTGAAGTTACAGATCTCGGGTTCCAGCCAAGTAGCACGTGGAGAGGAGAGGGGTGCTTGAGATGAAATTTGTATGCTTGCTAGGAACATATGTGGAAAACCAGCGATGCGGAAGGGGCTCCCCTACCCCCCCCCGTTTAAGCACAATTTCTTGTTTTCTGTATGCCATTTGAATAAAATTGCAAGGCTGTGTATATTCCTTGCACAGAAATTTGGGCATCAGCATTCAGAGAAATCTACTTTTTTTCTTCATTTCTCCACTTTCTGGTCTTTATTGCTGGAAAAATAACCTTGAAGGTGTCTAGAATGAGAAAATGAACAAGCATTCAAACCGCTGGGCTCTCAAAATTTAGTCACCTTCATTTTTGTTCAGAACCTTGCAAAACCACCACTTACACAGATTTCTTTCTGGAATAGGAATAGGAATAATGAAAGGCGTGGAAGTTATCATTTGATATTGCTACTAACAAATTGAACTCCTATGAAAGTGACTGATGGCTTGTTCAACCTACGATGAAAGATGAAGCAACCATGTTCATATTTATTTAGTTGCAAAATTTATATTGCTGCCTGCTTGCTCACGGTGACTCAGGGTGGCTTACAGGAAATAAAAACACAATATAAAATAAATTAAAATAATAATAAAACAATAACCTCCCACGCACCTACCCCTGGCGACAACACACACTCATATCGGCCATTTAATGGGCTCCATCCCGCTTGGTTCTTTAGGCCCACTGGCAGAACCATGTCTTCAGGGCCACCCGAAAAAATGTCAAGAATGGGGACTAGTCTAATTTCTGGAGGGATGATGTTCCAGAGGGAGGGAGCCACCACAGAGAAGGCCCCTTCTTCTGGATCCCGCAGATGTATCTACTTAAGAGACAGGACCCGCAACATTCCTTGCCTCCCCTGCTCTAGTGGGTCGGGTGTATGTGACCAGCAAGACATAGTCCCTCAGATAACCTGGTCCCAAGCCATGAAGGGCTTTAAATATATATTTACATTTATAAATATATAAATATATTCACATCTTGCTCTGTTCTCCTGAATCTTGTTCAGATGTTTGTATTAGCAGGAAAAGCTCTGGCTACTTTATAATGGATTTTCAGCTTCAGAAATAAGAGGCTAGGAGCACGTTTGCTAATAGCTTGGAGTCATACAGATGGGAAGGAAATGTTTTATGAGGGCCTTGATCCATTTTCCCCCAGGCACAGCTGTGCTTAAAGCAAGGAAGCTAGTTGTGATGACTAAATTGTCTGTCTGGCTCCTATAATATTCATCCTTACCCTCCATATGGGCATTCTCTAGTCACTTTCTGAAACAGCTACCCCTGTATGCTTTAGTCACATTTTGAAAATCCATCTCTACCCCCAGGCTTTCCTTGTGTGAATGCTACGGATGGATTTTCCCCCTTTTTTCTCTACCTGCCCCTCCCCTTATACTTCATGGATGTCCTTTATAATTTATTCTAGTGTTTTTCAAACTTGGCAGCTTTAAGATGTGTGGACTTCAGCTCCCAGAATTTCCCAGCCAGCATTCCACAGCACTTTTAAAGTTGCCAAATTAAAAAACAAACAAACATTGGTTTATACTAACTGTTACGTTTTGGATATTTATTGTTACTATATTTTCTTCTGCAAGTCTTTCTTTTGGATATTTTAACTGGGAATGATGGGAGTTGTAATTAGCACTGGCACTTAGACTTATATACTGCTTCACGGTGCTTTACATCTCTCTCTAAGTGGTTTACAGAGTCAGCATATTGCCCACAATAATCTGGGTCCTCATTTTACCGACCTCAGAAGGATGGAAGGCTGAGTTAACCTTGAGCCAGTCAGGATTGAACTCATGGCAATTAGCAGAATTAGTCTGCAATACTTCATTCTTACCATTGAGCCACCACGGCTCTTTACTTGTACCTCTAATAAACTACAAGTAATGGCTATCAAGCTGAAGAACCTATTTTGGTGCATATGAACTCTATGGGCTGTATTTCATAAATGCCATTTATGACAAAACCCAAGAATTTGGGGTGGGGGGGATGTTGGGGTGTTTTTTTATCAGTTTGTATACTCTTATCACAGCTGCTGGGATCTGCCCACAGTTATGGCAGATGAAAGGATGGGCTGTATAACTGTTATAAATAAATGAACAAATGCTTTCCAAGTAAAGGTTGGAAAACTGAGATAGTAGTGGTTGCTGTTTGCAAGTGGTTGTTTTTTTTGCCATGTCTAGTACAACTATTTTGCAAAATTACAAGAGGCAAAATGAATGGTGGATATGAAGGATAAGCTACTGTATAATCTCTGGAGTGATTCCTATGTAATGAATTTATCTTCCATAGAACGTGCATGCATTGGAAATTTACTATTGGGGGGTCAGTGTTGGAGCCTAGCCACTTCCTTGTTATGATGACAAACTGATGGCACCAGGAGAATCAATTTCTGCCCAAAGATTTAAATCAGGAACAAGAACAGGGAGAAGACCATCTTGATTCCATTTAATTTCCAGAGAGTTAATATCTCTTAAGAGCTTGCTTCCTTTTCATTTTAAAAAGGACTGAATTCTACAATTTCTTACCCTGTTGCTTTGTTTTTCAGTCTTCGTTTTCAGCTGGGCATCCCTAAATATGGACAGAGCACTATTAAGAAAATTCTGATCCTTTGAATTTTTCTGTTTTATTTTTTTAAGCATAGATTTCTAGTTCTAGATTATCTTCTGTGATTCCCAAAAAAGCTAAGCAGGCTTGTATCTTGGTTTGTTTGTTGCCTTTATTCTTTTTATAAATGGCTCAAGGCAGCGAACATATCTCATACTCCTTCCTCCCCCTATTTTCCCCACAACCCTATGAGGTGAATTGGGCTGAGAGAGAGTGACTAGATCAAAGTCACCAATCAACTTTCATGCCTAAGGTGGGACTAGAACTCATCGTCTCCCAGTTTTAACTTGGTGTGTTAACCGCTAGACCAAGCTGGCTCTTGTTTGTCCTTGTATGGCGGACTAATTCAAGACTAGTTTGTTAAGTAAAAAAAAACATCCAGAAAGAAAGCAAAGGCAAACCACTAAGATCTTATTGTCAGGAATATAAAATTCGTTAAGTGTTCATTTAAGGGAGAGTTGTTGGGTTTTTTTAATGAAAATGTGTTAAATGTTTAAGCCAATTTGAAATGTTTGGATAGAATGAAATACCGTAGAAGTTAAGTGAATTATATAACATATTCAACTGCTTTGAAATTCATCTTTGCTTAGAATTGCTGTATAGGATATTAGGATGAGGAACCTTCTTGAAACTTAAAAAGAATATTCTTATGTTAGTACTCAAACAGGATTTGGCTGTAACGCTATAGATATAGGTGTTCCTGCTTCATTCTAATTTAGTTTCTGCCTAGCTTTTGTTTCTTATGCTGAGTATACAGAAACAATTGATGATGCTAAATCTATTTCTGGATTACACCATTCAGTTGTGTAGAATAACATCTTTGAATTCTTTGCAAGCACGTATGCACACATGGAGACTTAAAGTATTGCAGAAAGACAAGTTCCTTTTGGGGATAAGCAACATTATGCCAACTGCAGAAAAAGAGTAGCTAATAGTAAGATAAATTAAAGGCATGGAATAAGAAAGAGAAAAGGCAACCTAGCTGAAACTAGTTGGTATCAGTTCCATTCATGATACCTTTCTTCTATGCCTTTCTATTCTTGCAAATCACCCAGTTTCCCCACTTCTATATGTTCGTTTATAGAATGCCTTCTGTTCCCACCTCTTTTTTTCCCAGTGTGTTGTTCACACCATGCACCATTTCTGAACCTTCCTCTTCCTCTCAACCCATTCTTTCTTCATATATTGGTTTGCACTTTGTCGCTAACTCATTCTCTTTACTTGAATAAATCACATTTTTTCATGCTCATTGTTGTTCACTTTTCAATTCATTCCATATTCATTTGGCAACCATTCATTCTTGACCTGATGGTTTTACTACACATACTTCTTAAATATACTAGTCACACTGTATTTTACTTGTTTTTATGTTTTATGTTTCTGCAGACATCCCCAACATTCATATAACAGCGTGAGTAGAAACAACCTTATACACAATATTTTCACTTATTTCAACAAATGCTCATTCCTCACAATAAATCATATATTGCTATCTTTCTACCAGCATTTGCACGTCTTAAAATTTCTCTATCTTGATCTACTTGCTCTGGTTTTTCAGCATTTAAAATACAACTTACAATTGTTCATTCAAGTTTTCTTTGTCCCTTGGCCTTTCAGATCCATATCTTTTTGTTACATCACGCAAGCAACCTGAGAATCCTTGCAAATCATTCAGGTTTTTAGCCAACAACACAACATTGCCAGCATGTACAGCTACACTCACATTCCTCCCTTCAGCCAACACACTTCTAATGTTACCCCAAGCATTTCTTATATATTTATCCATAAATACATTAAACAGCCAAAGGGACATCAGAAATCTTGGTCTTATTTCCTGCTCAATGTTAAACAATTTGCTAAGTACTCCATTCTCACTCATGATGTCCATTATGTGCATTCATTGGATTCAGCCGCCTACCTTTGACTCCATATTCACTCAAAACATTCTTTAATTTCAGCCTGTTCACCATTATCACATGCTTTTTAAAAAATGAACAAACATACAATAACTCCTTACTTTCTCACATCAACTTATTTCTCAGATTTGCTTTAAAGATCAAAACTCTGGCCTACATACCTGCACTATACTTTTCAAATACCATTGGTTCCATTTCAATCAGAATTTTTGCCAAGCACTTTCCTGTTTAACAAACTAATTACTTTGAAGTTTTTGCAATCACTTTTGTTACCTTCCCCTTTGAATAAAGGAAAGGTAATGGCATTCTTGCAATCAGCAGATACAAGTGCAGGCTTCACACACATGTTAAACCAGTTGCTCAGCCATTCTGTGGGCAAAATGTACCCCTGTATTTTAATATTCACCATTTATATTAACTAAGCCTGCTGCATCATTTTTCAGTATAATCACAACATGTGATTTCAATTTCATCACTTTTTTTTCCTCAAGCAAGGCAGCTCTTGGGACGGTTCCATATTTCGACATCACACTGTAGTTCCCATGCAGCCTTCTTTATAGTTTCATTCCAAATCATTTCATCGCTTTTATTTTTATGCCATTCACTCTGATTGTTTAGCCTTTTTCTTCCACTTTCCAAACCATTTTTATACGTCCATTAAAGATGTTCTACAAATGTTATCTTCCTCTTTTAATCTTTCCTGTCTTTGAGCACATCTCTTCACTGCAGGTGGGACACTGGACTGAGACGCTCAGATTCTGAATGAAAAGATCAAAACTTCAATTGTGTATTAACAAATGATTACAGAGAGAATGTTTGGATTCCTGAATGTGACTAACATGTAATAGTTGCAACAGGGCAAGATTGGGATAGGACAGTGGGGTCATATACAAATGCTGGGAAGATGTAACCTCTGCATTTAAGGACACAGCTGGACAATCACTACATTAAACTGCTTCTCCCCAGTCTAAGTGCTGACAGAAAATGTGTCAGGATACTTATCCTCATTGCCCTATTGCATCTGGTATCACTTGCTGATGGGAAAACATGTGGTAGAACAATGTTTACCCAGGCATATGTGTATCATAGTTCAGGGATGTGAGTATTTTCTCAAAGACAGCTTGTATAGCACACCCTCCTCCAATTTTTCTCCCAATCATCCAGGCAGAGCAGAGAGAAAGTGAAAGAGAGAGAGGGAGGGAGGGAGGGAGGGAGGGAGAGAGAGAGAGAGAGAGAGAGAGAGAGAGAGAACTTCCAGACTGAGATGGATTTCAGTCTTGTTCTCCCAGTACTTTAACCACTAGACCACAGTACCTCTCATAGTAGCTTAGTATAATTTGAGCAATTATGGGGAAATATTCAAATCCCTAGTAATTTCTGTGTTGTAATACCTGAGATTTTCTTGGAAGCTGTTCTGCTCTTTCCAGCTCATTCTCAGTCTCCTTGCCTATTGCCTTCCAATGAAGAATGTTGACTCTCAGGAGATGCTCCAAGGTGGATCAATTCCAGTTTGTAAAATGGCAGGGGTATAGATCTCTTTAATCCACGAGATGATCCTTTTTCAGCTATCCAGTAGGTATAGAGCAGGGGTGTCAAATTCAAGGCCCGTGGGCTGGATCCGGCCGCAGGGTGCTTAGATCTGGCCCACGGGGCTGCCATGGAAACAGCGGACCAGCCCGCAGTGCCTCTGCCAGCAAAAATGGAGCTTGGGTGAGGCGTGTGTGATCTTCCCAGGCTCTGTTTTCACTGGCAGAGGGCTGGAGGAGGCCGTTGCAGCTGAAAATGGAGCCTGAGAGGACAATGGATCCTCCCAGCCCCGCCTGTGCCGTCACAGGTGCCTCTGACATGAATGATCTTAATCTGGCCATGCCCACCCTGCCCCCCAAGGTCAAACACAACCTTGATGTGGCCCTCAATGAAATTGAGTTTGACACCCCTGGTATAGAGACAAGGCTCGATAATTATGCCCAACCACATTTTTGCCTTTTATTAAAGATTTTCAGCAGGCAGACTGGCATCAAATCATGCAACTTCATGATTTAGGAAGTCTGGACAGCTAAAAATATAGGCAAGCAATTTCTTCCTTAAAAAACAACTTCCTGTCCCAGAATGTCAGATGATCACCTCATGTCTTTTTGTTACCTCTCCAATAACATGGTTTTCATAACAATGCAATTTCTCTCTCTGCTTAACCCCTCCCTTCCCTTTCCCATTTTTAAAAAGCAGACTGAAAAAAGTAACCATCTGCTGTTCTGTTTTTGTTTTGTTTTTTTCCCTCTCGACCAGCCCACGCTCTTTTTTCTTTTCTTCATGGAGTTTTTAAAAAAATAATAATAACAAGGATTCTGGCCTAGCCACTGTTGGTTTTTCATCTTGATTGTAAGAGAGGTGGTCAAATTGGAAGAACTCCCAGATGCTGGTGGGAAGGAACTTCGTGTGACGTTCTAGGATGACATTAGGAACCGGATTATAACTTTCTCAGAAAGTTAGATAGACTTTAGCTATGAAAAGATGCCTGAAATTTCTGCAAAATGTCTGCCTGAAATTATTGCAGACACAGAGTTCTGCATATACGCTAGTCAGAGCTGATTCACATAATCCAAAGGTGTCAAACTCAAGGGGAAATCCCAGGAATCTGGTTTGCTGATGAGGATGAACAGATCTCTGCATGCATCTAAGCTCCACTGGAATGAGTTGCAGGATAGAGTCTGTGTTGGAGGTACTGTGTTTCAGACTTACTCAATTGAAAGGGTCCTTATGAAAAGGAAGTTGCCATAATACTAGGCCTCTTCTCCCATACAACGATTTAATTTTTGTTTGATGCCCCAAACCCTATAATGTTGCTGTGCATTACAGATTTTTCAATACTTATGGCAACAAAGTGTTTCACATGGTTGTACTGTTTATTGTGCAAGTGTGGAAACACCATTTTGATTTCTTCTTATTTTTTTCTATTCTGTGGACTATTCCTGGGTGCTGTTGGCTATAGTCATGGATGGAGGTCATGCATTATTGATTGCTTCTGCAGGTGATACCTCTTTTCAGTTTTACCCCACCCTCTGCCTATAAACTGATTGATAGGTCACAGGCAATGCTGGGGGTGGAGAGTGAAATGGGTGTGTGTGTTTCATAGTAGTCCTGCTGAATATACCAGGAAAACCCCAGATTTCATCCTGTATTCTTCCTCCAATCCTGGAGCCCAACTACCTATGTTTGGACAGGGGTTCAGTGTTTGATTTACATTCATAAATTATTCCGACAGGTCAGAGACAGAAGACTTCTGTGGTTGTGAACTGTTAAAAAGGCGACTTAACAAAGGGCTGCCCCAGCTGTTCAAAACATCTCTCTACATTCACCTGGCCTTGACTACCTCAGATTAAGGAGAGGAATTAGTGGTAACGTTTGATGGGGAGGTAAATGAAGTCAGAAGAATCTTTTTCTGTAATTGGTCTGCAAGAAGCTTGAAAGGACAGTACCATTCATCAGCCTCATTACTATGGTTTTAATAAGGGGTGGCTTTCAGGGCTGCAAATTTTACACAGGCATACTTTTTTTGCTAGTTGATGGTAGGGGATTATATCATAATCTGCTATCTTGCTGTGTCCTAAGAGAATTTTACATACAGTTAAAAGTGATGTTACAAAACTTTAAGGACATTTTAAAGATATGTAAAAATATTTATTCCTGGATTGACTTCCGTAAAAGTTCCCTTAGTGAAGATTGGCAATGATGAAAGCTTTCTTTCTTTCTAGATGCATTAGGACTATGATTCTTCAAATTCCCAGTAAGAATACTAAAAGCCAAGATGGGAATTGTAGCTGTAGACTAGAGCCAGGTTGAGGAACATAGTTTTAAAGGACTGTATCGGTATAATCCTAAATTTTTATTGATTGATCTGCTAGAAAATGTGCCAAGAACTAAATAGATCTGGTGATCTATCTGGAGCAACTGACTAGTCACACGTTTCTAATTTTTTTCTCCCCCCCTTCCTATTTTTAATAGTTAAACATGCTTTTCTTTGAATAACTGGAAGCAGAAGTTCCATATAGGAATCAATTGTCTTCTTTTTAGTCGATTGCTCTTGTGCTGCTTCCAAACTAGTCAGTTGTCTAGCTTTTCGGCTATTTCTGGAAAAAAAACCTTCCATGTGGCTAATCCAATGTTCCATAATTTATCAGTATTTTGTATAGAACGATACTATCTTTTTATCATTTTGCAACTGTGTTCAGATTTCACCTAGAAAAACGAGAGGCAAATCCTCTCTTGTTCTGTGAGCACTGCTGAATTTCTATGAGGTAATCTGTGTTTAGAACTGGCCTGACATCTTCACTATCAAAGAATGACGAATGTAGTTATTTGTAAGTTTAATGCTTTCCTATTATATCTTAACACCATAACCACCCAACCCTTGTTATAGACAGGGGTGTCAAACTTATGTTGTCACAGTGGCGTCATGTGACGTATCAGGACTTTTCCCCCCCCTTCGCTATACTGCGCATGGGCATGGCCAGCGCGTGACGCATCCAGCCTGCAGGCCGGGAGTTTGACAGCCCTGTTATAGAACATATGGGGTAGCAGTAGCACCTCCATTATAGAGTACTAGTCATCCTGCTGCTATTAAGTTTAGTATAGAATACTTTTAATATAGTTTAGTATAGTTTTAATATAGTTTTAAAATCTTAATCTGTATAGTTTCAATGTTTTAATATTCTAATTATTTTTCTACTTGTTCTATAACTTGTAAGCTGCCCAGAGTCACTTTGTAGGGGAGATGGGTGACATAAAATTTTAAATAAATAAATAAATGCGTTTTAATGCTGTTCTTCCTCATGTCCGTTTTGATATTCATGCCACTCTCCAAATTGCTGGCAGTTGGGGCAACATATCAATTTAATAAATTATTATTATTATGGTTGGTTGTACAGTCAGCCAGATGTTTTAAGACTGGATTTGGCATTTTTATCCATCTACTGAGTCCTTCCCAGGGACCTGGGATAGGCAGGTGTTGATGTTTGACGGTGTTACAGGTATCATCCCAGGATGTAAGCTATTCCAAGTAAAGTTGTTTTTTTATTATTTATTAAAATTATTATTGTTGTTGTTGTTCCAGGGTTTTGGGGGGGAATCTTCTGTTTATCTAACAGATTTGCTATAATCAATAAGCTTACGATAAACTACTTCTGTTACTTATCCTTAAACAGTGAAAGAGAATAGCATTCAGAAAGCCCCCACAATTAATCTTATGAAAAATGCCATGAACGCTTCCAAGTACTATCCATGATGTCATATTGTGCTCAAGACCTCTCTATCAGAAAGTATAATCTTATTATATAAATATTAATGCTGGCTGGTGAGTATCCTAGACCCATCTGCCTTCATTTTTTCCATTTTTTAAATAATAACATAGTCCAGCTCACTGGTATTTTTGCTTACAAATATTTTGAATTTAGGTTTTGGTGAATAGAGTTTCATAAATTGATATAATTATTTTAATAGACAATCATAATACGGTAGTTTGATTCACACTGGATAATTTTCTTTTTAATTCAGTGAATGAAGTCTTAGGTGTCATAGAGGACTGCTATGATGGTCCATTAAAGTTAAAGTTTGAATCAGAGGGTGTTGGGCCCTGAGGCTTGCTTTGATGTTCTTGATTCCAGTAATATTGTGGACTAGTGCAATACTTGGGCAAATCTTGCCATAAGAAGTAGGTTTTTGAACATTTGTGCATAATCCAAAATCTGTCCTTTCTTCTTTTTGTCCACAGTGCTGATCAGCACTTCTGGAAAAGAAGCAGTAGAGTGTGTGCAAACTACACAGTTGCTTCCCATGCTCAGAGATGTTATTGAAAAATAAGCCTGGACACAGTCAGATCCCCCCCCTCTCTCTCCCTCCCTCCC